>JBBPND010000188.1:0-18818 GCA_038090655.1 Gastroboletus turbinatus
ACATCATCTCTATCCCCTCAACCCAGAGGTGACTCACATTGACTAGGTAGACCCTAGGACCTGCTATGACATAGTGGGTCTGTGCTCACCTTAGATTACTATAAATACCTAGTCGCCGTGTACAGTAACCCTTAGCTAGTTCTACGCAATCTTAGCATTGTTTCTAGTTACCATGAGTCCCTCGAGCTCCCTGTGTGTGCACAAGGGATAGATTGGATAGTGAGACCACCTGAGTGTCTGTAGGCTACACTTGAAGCCTACACTCAACTAGCTACTACGCAACCAGCGCAACATGTACGGTATATGATATTCAGCCAGAAATTGGCAACACATACTCTGTTTGACTATATCCTGTCTACCACATCCCAGAACTAACCACCAGATTATTATCATTGGGAAAATCCCTACTGGATAAAATGACTGTGCATGGTAACTCACAGCACATTACACTCACTCATCCCTCTGAAACCGAATATATTTGCTTTGAACCTCATGCTCCTGGTGATTTGATTTATATCATTTGAGCTGTTCACTCCCAACATGTCAATGCTCACCTAGCAATGATCTATACAATTGACTACCAAACCCTCCATCGGAGATTGGCTCACCCATCAAGAGATGTCCTCTCCCATGCCAAATCTCATACTCAGAACTTCCCTGACATATTTATCCTAAATTGGGATCTGATCTGTCCAGGCTGTGCCCTAGGAAAGATGCCCAACAAAGCATTCTTGTCAAATCCAGCTCATGCCACACAACCCTTCAAGCTAATTCACTTGGATTTGAAATCATTCCCAATCAATTCTTACAGGAAATTCCAATATGTCATCATATTCATCAACAACTTCACTGGACATGTCTGGATATCCAACATGCACCTTAAAGGGCGAGCAATTTCTGCCACACAAGATTTAATCTTGATGATATCCACACAATATGATTCCAAAATTGTATCATGGATGTCAGATGCAGGGGGAGAATACAAGTTTGATGCGTTTGATGCAATTCTAAAGCAGCACAGCATCAAAATACTCCAATCAGCCCCTCATACTCCCCAACAAACATCTATGCTTTCTAGGCTTTCTGTTATAGTTTTCCTATCGTCAGACCCCTTTTCCTTTATCCCTTCATCTTACGGAGCCCCTGACGCCTTCCGGGTGCTTGCCACAATAGAGGCAAACACTACCTCAATTTACATAGACGACTTTCTACTCGAGTTATAACTCCTTTCGCCTATTTCTTTCTTTCTTGTAACTTTCCCACGAACAGCGCGACTTTCCCACGCCCCAACTGTTCATCTGTTCACATAGGGGGTTCGTCTGTTCGCTTTTTCCCACGCTTCATTTGAAGCGCAGTATAACCAATTCCTTTCGGACGACTTCCTTTTCTAGATGACATACTACATCATCTCTATCCCCTCAACCCAGAGGTGACTCACATTGACTAGGTAGACCCTAGGACCTACTATGACATAGTGGGTCTGTGCTCACTCCACCTTAGTATAAATACCTAGTCGCTGTGTACAGTAGTCTCCAGCTAGTTCTACGCAATCATCAGCATTGTTTCTAGTCACCACGAGTCCCTCGAGCTCCCTGTGTGCACACAAGGGATAGATTGGATAGTGAGACCACCTGAGTGTCTGTAGGCTACACTTGAAGCCTACACTCAACTAGTTACTACGCAACTAGTGTAACACTTTCAGTTCATGGTGAATCTATTCTGCCATCCAACACCATGTATATAAGGCTCCCATTTCTTGATTTCTTAGACTCCCATCCTTCTCTAATATCTTTACTTGCCCAATCACTCTCTTGTTTCACTGTCATCACCATGATGGCTACTCCACCTCATTCTTGTTCTTCATCCTTAGACATGCTTCACTCTGATGCTGTCCTGACTACAACCTCTCATGACCCCAGTGATTCATCTGAAACTTCAACACTCCCAAAAGTCTCAGAAACATCAGCTCTATGGGACTCTCTTCTCCACATCATCAGGTATCCAAATGCAGCCTCTGACACACTCCTTAAAACCATCATGTCCAAGAATCACCCTAGGCCTCTTCAATCTATGATGCAAATAGTGCAGATTACTCAGTGGGTCAACTCAAGTGGTAAACTGTTTACCATAAAGTTTCCTGTGAAATTTGACCATTGCAGTCAATTTGGGAAATTTAGAGTGTATTTCAACCTCCTGCCCACTGGTGTACATTTGTCTATGTTTGTTACACTTCCATTCCTTATATTGGGCACCATTTTTAGCTTGATATTATTTCTCTGAAGAAAGCCTGAGTGCAATTTGAGTTCAAATTCCTCAACAAGGAAAATGATCATGTATGCCTGCCAGAGGCAATCAGATGCTCCAATATGGCACTGGAAATTCTGATGCATCTGCACCAGTCTAGCAAAAAGGTCCATTCAGTTGAAGGTAAATTACATTTTCTTCCCTTGTGTATTGGTCAGACTCTAATGAACATAAAGACAGCAACAAAAAGCCAAACATTACCACATTCTGGCAATCATATGATCCTGCCTGTGGTGATTATTATCCATTAATTTTTCTGACTGACCCTTTGTTTTAAGGTCTCCCAAACACAGATAGAGCCATCACCCCAAAACTCACATGTGTGGACATTGGAAGTGCAACATATTATTCTTTACAGGATGTATTATTGGCTGTTGTGGCAGAATCTGCAGGCTGTTTGAGCCTGAGTAAGGTGAGAGCAACTGCTAGCTGAGCCCAGGTTGTGGCCACAATAACTCTACAAACATGCAGGGTGCATTTTTAGTACTCTTGGTCTAATGATATTATATGATCTGATTGCCTCAACTATCCAGACTCTCACATTCTCCATATCTCTTAGCTGCCTGACCCTTAGGGCCACTATGCTGGTCTATTGAGAGCACATGCAGACCTTTTTGAAGCAAAGGTGATTATGCCATATGTTTTCAATTTGCAGGGAATTTGTATCAGCCCTGCTGACCACGAGGCAAAGTGCTGGAACAGTCAGTTCATTGAAGTTGAAGTTATCCTCAGGCTGTAAGCCTTGCTTGTTTCCATCTCATGATTTTTGACACAACAGCTTTTCCAGTTGGAATATCTCTGGTAATTCATCCAACAGCAATAAATTGTGCATCTACCAGCTGGTTCTCAAACAAATGAAGTTACTCCTATACCACACCTACACCAAGGAAGCCTTGTTGAAGGCCCAGGACTCTGTGGCCAAAGGGAAAAGGAAAGCTGACTTGGTCAATGAGCTGCAGGGGCAGTCACCTATGAAAAAGGTAGCAACTTTTGAGACTGACAGCAACATGGAATTGTAGGGCCCATCTGGGTTTGGCAGGCATTACCCCTCCCTATACATATACAGTATATAAAGTCTTTTTCTTGACTTGATGCTGCAACAAGCGAAAAATGGACAATGTTACATTTTTTGGTTAAATTTGCATGAATTCTAATATCATCAACAGAGTTGGAGATTGGCAACTCTGTGCGCTGCTATGATTAATGAAACAAAAACATTGTTTATGGAGCATTATGGTCCATTGGACTGAGTCCAACACCAACATGAGAAAATGGACTTTGTGCTCCAAGATTATGGCTTTCAAGGCAATTAGGTCCCTCAAAATCTATGGTCCCATCATAATACATATGTTGTGCATTTGCCTCCTGACTGTTCACATGAGGAGCTGCACCAATAATGATCAAAGACTGAGCCTCCTGCAATGCTTCTGATACAAGACATTAGCATCTGAAAGTGAGAGAATAGGAAGATTACTTACTCTGTTGGATTTTCCCTTCAACTTTCACAATAGACATCTCATTGTTTTCCAAGGAATAATAGATATTGTGCTGCTTGTGAACCTTGAGAGCAGTTATACCATTTGCCCTTGAGTACTGCAAATATCTGGGCCTCACAATGGTGCCAACCTAGGATGCTACTTTGTGAGCTTGTGTGTGCATGTTGGGATAATTATTCAGACAGATTCAAAGATGCAATTTTTTTTTCTGGTTCTATCTCACCACCTATTTATATATGTTCCAGCTTTTCTATTTGACAGTGGACAACACAGCCAACAACAATATAATGTGCAACAATATAGAGTTCATTCTTGAATAGTGACATATTTCCTCCTTTGCTTCACAGTATCACTGAATTCCATGCCTGGTGCATGTCATCAATCTTGCCATCTGCAATGTCTTCTCAGTTATTACAAACATTGCAGCAATTGAAACAACAACCACAATATGGAAATTTGACCCCACCCTTTCTTGAAACCATATTCTTGGTGGGTCTCCTAATGTTGTCACTGCCATCTGTATTTAGAGGTAGCTTTACCAAGCTAGCTATATTCAAATTGTACACTCCAAAAGACACATGAAGTAGCTCTTACTTTGCCTTTTTCCAAACAGCCAGAACAAGCTCAAGAGGAAAATGAGATAATAATGAAGCTGAGGTCCAAATAGGCAAGAAAGTCTTTCAAATAAAATATCAAAATCAAAGCTCAAATGGCCTCACTCTGTACTCAATATGATGTGTTGTGCAAGGCAATAATTAACACTTGCAAGTCCACTGGCATTTGGATGTAGTTTCCCTCAAATACAAGTTCAACCTTACCATTCAAGGCATGCATCTACTTCTTCATTCTTCCTGGAACTGGCAGAGCATACCTAGCAATTCCCACAATCAAAATTCAATCATCTAAACAATATATCACTTACTTTGAACAATTGCAAGCTGAGATTGACATCAAGACTTCCTTCTCCATAGCAACATCTGGTGGGGAATGGCAGATGGAATGCTTGGTTGTTTATACTTCTACAATAGGTACACTTCTTACATTACATCCTTTTGTTTAGCTATTGACATACATACCAGGCTATTGATTTTTTTCATCCATTTAGCAAATGAAACTATAAGATTCAATCACCTCCATTTGGCATGCTGGACTCCAAAGATGGCATATTCCATGGACCACATTCTTGTTTGAGCCAAGCAACCAGAATCATATCAACAATACTTCCAACATCATCTCAGATGCAAATCAAATTCAGGACATTTTCTCTTGTAAGCACCAGACAACACTCTGGTGAGCCATACCAGCATTTGAAGAACTACTGACAGCCTAGAAAGTAAAGCAGAACCAAGTGTGGTTCAAGTTATATTCAACTCCTCTTAAATATGGTCTAGCAAAGCTCCAGAACTACTGCAGCAAGTTTGACAAGAAACTGTTTTATGTTCTTGTATTAAGTAAGCACACCTCATAAATTCATTACATTAACTAAATTTATGATTAGTTCTATGTCTCTACTATAAACTTACATACATCAAGATGTCCTAGGGTGGTCCAAAGGAGCAAAAGAATGAGTAAAAGGCTGAGAATCCTCATGTGAAGGATTGGCAAGATGAGACCTCAAACAACCTTCACCTCTCATCAATTCCATCCTTTCAAAGCATTCTGTGGGCTACTGTAGCCCTGTAGCCTATGTGGCCTTGTGACTGTGGCACTGTTGAAACTGTGGCATGGTGTGGTGGCTGTGAGCATGAGCATAGACTTGGTCAGATCAAAGATTTGGTCTTCCAAGAGCTTCTTGGTAGACAAAACAGTCTATGTTTTGGTTTAAAAAAATGACAACAAGATAGCTGTCACTGGCAGATTCAAGGATTTAAAGAGGAAATGCATATTCAAAAGTAAGACAAAGACTTAGAGAGATCCAAGGGAGCAACAAAAGATATCTGCTATTCTAAGTAGGTCTAGCTTAAGGTATATTACTAGAGATCTCAGGTTTATATAGGCAAGCCAAGAAGAGATGAGTAAGTGTAACGAAAAAGAGAACAATACAAGAGAACAATTAGTAATACAATCAATCACAAAATCAATAGAAGGTCAAGGAATACAAAAGAACAGAAAAAAATAATCTAGAAAAGGGAGGAAAATTAATGTGTCTGATAGGGCTCAAATAGCAAGACACAGGTTTAAAGTATGTAATTGGTAAGCATAGGATGAATGATCAAAGACAAGATAGACAAAAGGAAAAAGAAGTTATAACAATCATCATCATGCAGCTCACAAAAGTTCAGTTAAATTGTAGCCTATATTTGCTGCATTGTTTACACTCTTCTTATGGACCAATGGATCATAAAGGCAGATGATCAAAGCCCTTGCATGATGTGGGCTCTGCATCTCATTGATGTTACTAATAAATCTATTATGTAGAGCTCTAGTTGCTCTTCAAGAACTGAGTTACACAGGAAGCATAACAAAATATAGTAAAAAGTAGAGTAAAAGTAGAGCAAGGAATGTAGAAAAGGTATCATAAACAGCATAGCAAAATGTTGTCAAAAGTATAGTAAGAGTGTAGCAAAGAGTGTAGCAAAAGATCATGAAGGTGTAACAAGAAAGTGTTGAAAAAGTGCAGCAAAGAGTGTAGGAAAAACATAGCAAAGAGTGTAGTAAAAGTATGTGAAAAGTGTAGTAAAAGAGTATAGCAAAGTGTAGTATAAAAAATTAGAGCAAAAGTTAGTCAAGAGTGTAGTAAAAGAGTGTAGCAAAGTGTAGTAGAAAGTATAGTAAAATATAGTCAAGAGTGGAGTAAAAGAGTGTAGCAAAGTGTAGCCAAAAGTGTAGTAAACATATAGGGAAAGTGTGATGGAAGAGTGTAACAAAGTGTAGCAAAAGCATATAGCAAAATGTAGCAAAAATGTGTAGCAAAGTGTAGCCAAAAGTGTAGTAAAAGCTAGCAAAGAATGTAGCAAAAGTATCAGAAAAAGTGTAGGAAAAGTGTAGTATAGAGTGTAGCAAAGGTATCAGGAAAAGTGTAGCAAATAACTCCAAAGTATAAGAGAATTACATTGCCAACAAGATTGCTAACAAAAATACTGCCACATTTACTTCACTTTTGGCTATACATTGCTACACACTCTTTTGCTACACTTTCCTGATGCCATTGCTACACTTTTTCCACTATCATATACTGTGGTAGTATTTTTGTTATGACAAAATGTAGAAAGACCCATTGTTTCAACTTGGACACAGTCAAACACTGCTGCTGCATCAACATCAGTGAATCACCCTCAAGAAAATGTGAGAAGCTAGCTGAGAGAGTTGCACATCTATTCGTACTACTACCATGCCAGATTTGGAAAGGCCGCCATTGAAGTGCTACTCTTAATTTGCTCAAAGGTTTTGCAACACTGGTTGTATGATAGTAACCATCATGGGTCGAGTTCGCCGCGATGTGCGCAGTAGTAGCTGTGCCAATGATCAGCTTTCGAGCTGGTGGGATCAGAGGCTCGGGCCACCCGTGGCAAGAAGACCCGACATCTCCCGATGTACGGCCGAGGAGAGCGCAGTGTTGTCGGAGCTTAGCCGGCCGGCTGGGTGTCTGAGACGCCGAGACCGAAACCTAAATCGGAGTGTGCCCAAAGTCCAGCACGAATTTGTCGAGACCCTGGGTCAGCGGGCACAGAAAGATACACCAAATCCCCCATGCCCTGCTTTCAAGTTGCTTCCTACCTTAGACACTCGACACGTGACGACTTGATGTGGCAGGCCAGTATCGCAGCTGTAACGCACTCAACTACAGTTCCTACGGCCTTCTCGCTCGGAGTTAACTGGGTCCGTCCTGCTGGGCTTGTGTTCGTTTCTTGGCACATATAGCCCGTATCTCAGTATGCAACTGCGAGTTGTGTCCGACCAGCAACTGAGGTGTACTGGCATCCATGTTTTGGTGTCCGGGACAGTTTTGCGGGAGGAGCGGGGCCATTGCGGCGAGTGTTCCGGCGGGGATCTGCCGGAAGGGTCCTGAATCCTGATTAATTGATTTGTGGCAGGGAGGCGTGTTTGGGGCAGTTATTGATTTATACCCTGCCTTCTCCTGTCTCTCTAGACACATCTCTGAGGATTCCCTCCCTCAGTCATGAGTGTCTCAATCGACGACCTCGTCGCTTCCTTGTCTGCCAACCACATCGGCCAGGAAGCAACTGACCTCGCTGCACTTCAGGTATATAACTTCATTTACCCCGCACCGCTTTGGAAAGGTGTTTATCTCCCTCGTTACCCCCCGCTTTCTCTCCAGGCCCAGCTCGCGCAGACCCTCTTGACCCACCAGTTGTCCCTATCCCCATCTCACTCTCACACCCCTGTCTTTGTGCACGGGGTTAGTGTGAACATTGCTCGGCGTGATCCGACAAATGTGCAGCACTGCACCACCCCTACCGCTCGGACGCCCTCCTCCACCACGTTTCCCTGGCCACTCCCAGCCCCAGAACACGCAGGCCACTCTCGCAAGCGGAGTGCTTCCTTTGCACGGCGACAGGGCACCGATGATGGCTGGTGTGACTTTGAAGAGATGGACGAAGAACGCACCGTAGAGGATATGGTAACTTCCGATTCGCCGCGCCCCCCGAATGCATATCTATGGTCCCCTTACAAAGGTGATGTCCACGGCTCTGCAACGAGGGTCCTCCCTACCTCAGCATCGACCCCAATCTCAGCGCCAAACATGAGTTCTCCCACCGACTCGTGCTCTCCCTCTCTCTTCGCTTCCACCGACCCCTTTTACCTGCAAGCATTGCAGTCGACGCAACCATCCCATACTTCCTTTGTCAGCCATGTAGGAAGGCCGAACTCGCACTCTCCTTTCATGTTGGGTTTCCCGTGATAAAATAGCCACACCACCCGGATGGTACACTACGCGCCACACCATTCACTCCGCTCCCTTTTGACCGGACGTGTACAAATTTCTGATCAACCTCACTGACATCGTTGTACAACCATGACCACCACTTCCCTTTCCCCACTCCACATCTCCTATCCTATCGTCCCGTACGCCGCTCGCCCGCTCACGCATGCTTGGCCAACGCGGGAGATCGAGCGAAACATAAAATAGAAGGCTATTCTGAGCCACCCACGGTCGACTGCCGTATTCTTCACTTTAATCCGTTACTGACTGTCACCCAACCTATACCAATTGCCGATGTCAATGTGGCAGGCGCTTTCGCTTACACGGAGCGACGCCCCTAGTGCGTCATCGCACTCTCCGCTTTCTCGAGTGCCTGCCTTTGTTACCTGTACGCGTTGTTCCTGCCGTCCTTTGGACTGTTGTTCTTTTACCATGTACGACATCCTTGTGACTATTTGGTCTTACTACTTAATTATTTTCTTGCGTACGAGTATTGCTAGCATTACTTCTATCCCATGATATCAATTACACGTCACAGCACTTCATCTCATTCTTTTGAGTCTGAGTTGTAAGTTTGAGCTCGTCACGTTCAAAAAGTGCATAGGGTCCCCCGTTTCCAGTGATAAGCAATGCTTGAAAGTGGTCCCCGAACCCAATGAAAGATCAAACGAGTGTCATGTGGTAAACAGCCATCATGGGGGGTCGGTTCAGAAGGGAGGACAAATCGAGCGTCCAGGCACATGGAAGGGACAAGACTCGGAGGTCACCGGTCCCGGTCAGGGCCCGGGCCGGCGGCGTCCTCAGAATTAACGGTCATGATATTCTCACGTGTCCTCGTAGCTATCGTGCCATGTGTCTTGACCGTCGTTGCCGCCGACGCAAGGCAGACAAGATGACTTGTTGTGACGCAGCCAGGATGGTAGGTGGAGCAATGATTCTACTTACACGGGATACTAATGTCCATGAGGGATCCAGCCAAGCGAGGTTCCAGATTTAATAGATCCTTCCGAGAACAGTGCCGCCAATTGGGTGCGGTCAGCTTTAGTCGTACCACAGTGATCGAGCGCTGACAGCATGTCTTCCTTTGGGATGCAGATTCTTAACATACAGCCGTGATAATAAAAGTGTTATAGTACAAATCGCTGTACCGCCCATTACCGACTGGTCAACTCCGTGTAACCATGGTATTGTGTCGTGCGACGCCGAGGGTATGATATATAACTGGCTAGAATAAATCTTCCAGAGTCATTTGCTTCACGATATCCTATTCAAGCATAGACATGAGGATATTCGTTTACGACTTGAGAGGCGAGCAACAAAGCTCACCGTGTTCGAAACCATCTGAGCAAACTCTTCAAAGCTGAGTTTTCCATCTCGATCATGGTCGCCTTCCATTATTGTTTTGTCCACTATCTGTTGGAGTTGTTGATCCTAGAAAATCAGGACATCGATTGAGTGGTGCGTGAGACGTGAGTAAGCACACTGCACCTTGAGGTTGTTGCCGACCATCATTTTGAGCACGAGAAATAATTCCCCGTTGGAGATGAAGCCATCGCGGTCGACATCATAGACTTTGAAAGCGACTGTGTCGTAGACGTAAGAACCAGGACAAAGGGATAGAAAGCGGGGCGGACATCTCAGCTTTTCTTCTCTGCCCCCACGGCTGCTAAAAGCGCTTAGGCCGCCAACGAATTCTTGAAAGTCAACAGTCCCTCCACCACTAAAATCAAGCGAGGGGTATCAGACGTATGCAGGGGGGTAAATGGGTTCGTGTTTGATCACGCAATACGCACTCTTCATCGAAGATGGCTATCATTCGCGATGCCAACGGGTTACTGGCAATCTGTGGTATTTGCAAGAACTCTTCGCGGTCAATAGACCCTGAACCATCGCTGGGAACGTGTCAGCAACTGATGGTTTCACGATGACTTGAATCCATACCTATCGAGTTTCATGAAGCGTTTCTTCAGACGTTCCAGCTCAGCGGACGTGACTAGTTCATCGAGTCATTTGAAGGTAGTGAAAACATGGGCAATTGACATACAATTGGAGCGCTTTTGCATGTCCTCCATAAACTGGGATGCTGTTCACTGGTGCGTAAGGCTGGTATCAGTGATATCGAGAGGAAAAGACGAACGTGTTTGACCCATGATGAGTACTACGTAGACTTAGAGATCGAGGATGAAGTGCAAGTTGTATTAGAGGGATGTGATTTGGCTCGGACTGTGGCCAAGGGTAGCGAGTCCGTGAGAAAGAGCTGATAGACCCCAGCGAGGCCAATCACTTGAACGCGACATTTCTCGCAAGTTGGCCAGTATATGGTGCGACCATGCTCGAGCCGCAGCACCATCGGACGCTTGGTTGGAAGTATTCGTGGCAGATCACCGCAGTCCTTTTTCGCATCGCCAAAACTCATTTTACCAACTGTCACTCGTTCTTTTCCACATAGAAATTCGACCAAGCACGTCCATTCGCATAGCCTCCTTCGTTGCCCATATCAGTCATTTCCCCGTACCAATCACCACGTTCTTGCGGACGATGATAACACTCATCTTGCTGCTCCCCACGATCTGACGCCCTCCGACGCCCAGCGGCGGACTATCTATGCATTGTCCACTCCTCCAGGCAAAGGCGGCGTCGCTGTCATCAGAGTATCAGGGCCCGATGCTTGTAAGGTCCGGAAAGCCGTCACTCGTCCCATCCATGTGTCCACCATCGACAAAGCACCCATCCCGCGGCTTGCGGAACTCCGTCACGTCGTCGACCCTCTCACCGGGGAGAAATTGGACGATGGCCTAGTTCTGTTCTTCAAAGGCGAGTTCTCCGACTCAAAGTTCTAGCGAGTCTATTTATACCCACACAGGCCCAAAATCCTTTACTACGGAGGATGTCGTTGAGTTGCAGGTGCACTCCGGCCGAGCGGTACTCTCTTCGATCCTCCGAGCACTGTCAAAGTTACCGTACTGCCGTCCAGCTCAGCCAGGAGAGTTCACTCGGCGTGCCTTTGAAGGTGGACGGTTGGATTTGACTCAGGTAGAGGGTTTGCGGGATCTCATCGATGCCGAGACGGACGCGCAAAGACGCGTCGCGGTGTCTAGTGCAGCTGCAGGTGTCATTGCTCGTATTCAGTGTTGCTTTACACTGATGGACTAGCTCGCAACAGGGCACTCAACGAGCTCGGTTTGACGCTTTGAGAGCTCAAATCCTGGATTGTCTCATGTGTGTCGAAGGGTTCATCGACTTCGGTGAGGATGTTGATGAGTTAGGGCAAGAACGGATGTATGAACAAGGTTTGTGTGCAACGTGTCTACCCGGATATAGTCAATTACACAATTTTTAGCTTGTTTGCGGGCACAGGGTATCATTGACTGCATTCATTCTCATTTGTCTGACAACCGCAGGGGGGAAATTCTCCGGTCCGGCATCAAGCTTGCCATCTTTGGACCCCCGAATGCTGGAAAGAGCAGTCTTTTCAATTTCCTTGGTTCGCCTATCATGTAGCTTCTACTCGCCGTATATAACACGTTTCTTCCAGCTGAGAGAGATGCTGCCATCATATCTCCGATTCCTGGGACGACACGTGACATTCTTAGTCTCACTCTCGATATCGGAGGATTACCTATCGTACTGAGCGATACCGCGGGAATCCGGACTACAACCGATGATACTATCGAGAGAATTGGCGTCGAGCGAGCTGGTGATGTGTAGGTCTCGTTTCGTTTCGTTTCAGGCTAGAACATTGCTAAGAGTAGCAGTATTGAAATTTCAGACGTCTCGATTTGTGTCCTCTCTCTCGACGAAATTATACCAAGAACAGCGGAGGGAGGAGTAAAGATCACTATACCAGATGATGTCATCGGCCATCTGAGGCCTGACACCATCTTCCTTCTCAACAAGTCTGACTTGGCTTGGGTATCCACCCACAACTTACGGGATGCGTTGAATGATGCTCTGCTTCAGCATGCCCCAGGGACTACACGGCATTTCTGGAGTATAAGTCTCCGTTCTGGTGAAGGAACGAAGGAATTTTTGGACGGTCTTGCGTCGGTGTTGAAGGAGAGATATGCGTAGGTTCTTATTCAATCGTCGTCGTCGCCCATTCATCATATAAATCACTCAAGGTACACTGAAACAATGTCTCTCGACGAATCCCCACTCGCTACTCAGGAACGTCACCGAGACTATTTGGTATCTGCAGTGAGGCATCTAGAAGAATTCAAGTCCTATCGTAAGGCACTCAACACCTGGGGACCTTCGTCACTCTAACGAATTATTTTACGCAGCATTGTCCCAGATCGAGATCGCTGCAGAATCCTTGCGATATGCCGCACGTGCGATCGGAGCCGTTTCTGGATCGGATGTCAGTACAGAGGAGGTTTTAGGCGCTATTTTCAGTTCCTTCTGTGTGGGAAAGTGACAGGAACACGATTCAAGATTTCTTGCACCTTGGTGGCTTCATAGTCAGACAAAACCAATGTATCGCTGTGCATGAAATTCAATTCCACTGAATAAACTCTTGGTGTCCCAAAACGACAAGAATCTGACATACAGGGTAATGCAAAGAAAAAGAATTAGGTATACACACAGCTTGCGACTAACACAACGGACAAGGACATCAAGAAGCTGGCTTCCCCATGGACAACCATGTACGAAAGATGTTCTCAGCGCGCTGGCGCAACTTATTTCTATCTCCGAATGGTATCTCGTATAGTTCAGAGAGCTGCTTGACGCTCTCACGCAGCTCCGAACTCTGAAGAATTGGCAGTGAGTGAATTGCACCGACAACTTGGATTCAGACTGACCATTGGAAAGCTTTCGTTCAGGCTGTCTTTCACAGATTCTATCTCAGCGAGGATTATGCTCAATGTCTCTAGATCCTACATAGGATTGAGTGGTGATGAAAGTATATCTAGCGAAATACGCGGGCTCACCTCCTCCTTGACATGTACTTTTCCCTTGACGAGGCGGTGGAGGGCAGTGATCCAACCGCTTATCTGTTCCTCGCCGGCGTCGAATGTTGGCTTTGTCAGGGAGTCCACTCCGTTAAGTTGGTTTCCGGACAATTGGTCCATACTGGTATCAGCGGGAGGGGTGTCAGGAGACTGGCTTGTAATATTGGTGCTGGGGATGGCGCTCGCGCCCTCTTCCGTAGTGGATGCGGAGCTAGCTGATACGGTCGATCCGCTGATGCTTGGATTGGCCTCTCTATCAGGTTCGTCTAGCGGAGCGAAAAAGTCGAGATCAGCCTGAGAATACATTCATCATTCACGTCAACCTTTGAGTACAGAACATCGTTTTGGTGTGGGGAGCGGAACTCACGGGTTTGGGCCGGGCAACCCTGTCCGTTCGCACGGTAGCATTCTCGCCGAAGATGGCGCCCAACCGTTGCCTGAACTTGGCTCCGCGAGACAGATAGGGTGTAAGCACGGCCTTTTGGGGACCCCCCAACGGAGTCGGCATACGCCATTCATTCCCTACTGGAGTCGAAGGGGGTATGAAACCTTTGCCGGGAGAGCCGGCAGTATGGACACCCTCATCGACGGCCATCCGGACGTCCGCAGAGGGAACATGTACACTCTGTGCCGGATTAAAAAAGTTATCGTCCCTGACGATGAAGTCCAATTCGGCATCCCAGCTGATTGGCGCTTGTACAGTCCCGAGGGCTGCGTCAATCAATGCAGGGTTTGATTCGTATTGGATTGGTTTGAGTCGTTTAACAGGTCGCTCAGGTAGCGGGATGTCCTGTACAAGAGAAGTGGCGTCCTCGGAATTTGTCTCGGAAGCGTTCGCGGTCCTTGCTCGCGTGTGCCGTCTCTTCAAGAGCGTGCGAGCGAGACGCGTGTTTAACTGAAGTCGCTCGTCTTCGGCTTCGGTAGTCTCCACATCCGTTTGCGGTGCTGTCGACGCGTCGTCATGCTGGTGTGACGTCGTGCTAGATCGACGGGGAGAGGGGTCCTCGGTGTGTCTGTTCGCATCAAACGTACGCGCTAACGCGTCCACTAAGCTGAGCACCCGCGCGCCTGAAGGGGGTGCTAGCCTTGATTGCGTCAGAGAACTAATTTTTTTGTGGTAGGATGGCGACTTTATTGGGATGACGACACCATGAAATCGCGCTTTCTTTGCCTTGGAAGGCATTGCGTCAGACGACGATTTCAGCGTCTGTCCAGCAGTTTGACTAGTAGTCATGTTTTCTTTCGCTATCGCCTGAACATTGGTTGGTGGTTCCACGAGCCGTTTCGTTGCCAAGTCAGTTGCTTTCTTGATTGAAAGTTCATCAACCTCAGGGTCTGAGGCTGATGAACCTTCGTCATCTCCCAGTGTCCTAAGTGGGGTCCAAGATGGAAGGTCAGGTGTTATCCGACCGGGTGAAGCAAATTTCTTCAAGTCTTCGTCATGAATGGCTTGTCCAAATTTTGAGCTAAGCAGGGGTGGATCTGTCTGATCCATGGATAATGTCTTGGAAAGCATGGTCAGAGTTGTGAGTGAGCAGTCACTTATAAAGCTACCCCATGTTCAGGCCTATCATGCACAACTTCAGTGAATTGTCTTGGGGTAGCTGTCACAAGCAGTGTTATTAATGTTGACAAGTTGAAAAGAAAAAGAAAAAGAACATACAATAAGGTTGTAGTGCAAGTGGTGTGTTGGATGATGAAGTGTGTATGGCCTGCTTTAATTGTTGGGGACTCAAAGAGAGAGCCATTTGTTCAGCCAGTCTTTGATAAGAATTAGACTATACACTCTTTTGTATGATATAGTAGAAAGAACTGGAGGTGTGAGCTTACCTGTAAAATACAAACACTGGCCAAATATGATATAAAAATAAATAATTGGATTTGGGTGTTGCAATAATATAAACCCACCTTCAGCAAACAACAATACTAAGGATGTTGGTGGGATGGAAGGAGTGTGAGAATAAATATAGACAAGTACGATGGCTTTATAATACATTTCATTGTTTGTTTACTTGTATTGTACATTGTTTGAAGCATCACATGGCAACATCACATCATTATCATGTGCACAGTATTTGTCAGCATATTTCACACAGCTGCTGTGCTATTTCAAATATCTGGATTCTAAATAATAAACACTGCCTGGACCCTGAGAACCAAGACTTGGATTCCCCATTTCTTCATGTGTAAATATTATCAGGGTTGATGGAAACCATTTGTACGTAAAAATCAACATTGAGAAAAATCACATGTTGTGTAATACAAAAAGTGAAGTGCACATAGGATTGCCCTCTGGAGCAAGTCTAGGCACTCCTGGCCCCAAGGTTGGCATGCATCATGCATCATAGCATATATGAACCAACATACATTCAATTGCTACAAGCTATATTGTACATTCCATGACTGACAACAACATGAGAATATGTGCATAATGACATGTTCAACTAGCAGTGAAAATTCACAAGTAAAAAATCATAAGCCATTGTGTAAGCTGGAACCCTACTGTCTGGTTAGAGTTAGATTCTGCATAAGTCAAGCCAAGTGTTGAAGTTGAAGTAGGAAGCTTTGAGCGCAGTGGACAAAGGGATGATGATCTGAGAGAGAAGGAAACTCAGATAGATGCCCATATGGTGTGATAACTGAGAGATAGTCTTGACGGTGAGGTATTTGACCGAACACAGGAAGAACTTGAGGATAGAAGAAAGGAGAGTTCTTGCTATTCAAGTCTTCAAGTATTAATAGTAATTAAGCTATTGTACTCAGACTATGTGATGTGAGTTATTGAATAGATAATAGGATAACAGGATAAGGAATATGGCTGTAAGGCCTTCCTTTAAATATGTATAGGACTTGTTTGTACCTATGTACTGCATAGTACATGTAAGTAGAAATACCCTTAACCTTGGGTAGAGGGTTATGGATGAGTTGTAGGGAATAAGCCCTACGACTGTTACGAACCTAACCCTAACCTAAGGGTTTAGCTAAGACTTATCTTCTTCACATCACGTGACCCTTGCACGTGACTAATTACAAAACGTATCACGTGACTTCTTTCCTTTCAAATCACGTGACTGCTCTAGACCATGACGTCATACCTCATGGACTACACGTTTACTTAATCTCCGTCGTCTAGACCATTCTAGAACGATCTATGTACCTTATGACATCACACGACGTCATACCCTCTACCCTAAGAACCTGCCCTAAGCAGTTCGCACGGACCACATCCATAATAGATACAAACAAACGTAGTCAGTATATATACCTTGAATCAACACCACAAGAACTCAGTCAAGTTCTTGTTGGAATTCCCCAACGTCCTTGTGCTCTATCAGCATCTTACTCCAGTCTACTTGTGTGAAGTGACCAAGGTCCTTATTGGATTTTGGGTTGCTAACATAAGAACTTGACTATTCAACCTTCCTCACTTCACTACTTTCTATACCGCTTCATACGCATACGCGGCCCCCAGCGTTAAGGGGATATAGCCGGACTCCAGGCTTAAGGAGAAACTTGTTACAAAACCCTTCACGTTCTTGCCACTTGGCATTACTCTTTTCCTTTTACGTATACCTACCCTATACGGGTGTGCAGGTGCTTAGCTATCTAGGGCGGCACAGGAGTGAGCTTGCGCGCTCTCAATTGGTTTAAAAACCGCTCCAAAACCTCTTCACTTTCTTCGATCTTCGGATCAGGTGCACGTGTCACCACCTTCTTTATTACGGTTACATAATCTACGATCTTGGTGCAAGAGCGAACTGTGCCCACCAGATCTAGATTTACTACTACCTTTTTCGAACGTTAGTCCGGAAGGCTATTGGCCGGATAACACATTAGTGAGCTCGAGTGAGTAGTCCTCGCTTACGCTTTTCTGGATGATTCGATTCCCTTCCCCCTCCTCGATTCATTTCGAGATCAAGCGGAGATCCTCATCTCCAATCCCTTACGTCAACGAAGACTACGACCCGAACGATTCGGTCGCCTTCGATATTAAACAAGAGGATTTCCCACAGGATTTCCTACCCTTTATCCAAGCGGGGTTCAACGACGGTTACGTCCCCGAACACCTATACGAAGCAGAGGCTGTATACTTACAGCGCATCCAAGACAGGGCCGACTTCATTGCCAATCAACCCCAAAGTTTAGAGTACTTCCCACCGGTCGTACTCCCCCAAGTCATACAACGTGTGGAACCCCCGGAGCAACGCACCCTCCGACCACGAAACCTCCTCCGAGTCCCATCACGACTCCCTACCATCCTCACCGAAACAAGGCATGTCTACGAGCATGGACGTCGACTTCGACGCAAAGGTCGCCGACCTACAACGGCAATTAACCGAGATGTCCGCCCAACTTCTCGAAGCAAAGCTGGACGCAGCAAGGGCACAGCGCGACGCCGCACGCGCACAAACAGCGGCAGAAGGACCTAGAACCGAAATAAAGGTCAATAAAAAAGTAGAGGTGATATCGGACCCCGGACGATTCAATGGTGCCCCCAGGAACTTTGATACCTGGTGGACCAAAATGAAAATATATATTCGCATGAATAAAGAGTCTTTTATATTTGACTCAGAAAAAGTATGCGCCGTCCTCATGCGGATAGGACCAAAAGACGGCGATACAGACAAATACTCGGCAGGCACGTGGGCCCGTGTCTACCTAGATAGATATGCCGACGCCGAAGAATGGCCCGAATGGGTCGACTTTAAAGAGGAAGTCTGCCTCCGCTTCCGCCCACAACTCGACGCCGAAGTTGCCCTCACGCAACTCGAAAACCTCGTCCAAGGCAAAACTAGGACACAATCTTTTTTGACCTCATGGTTAGAAAAGTACAGCCGATCCGGCATCGACAACTCGCACGGTGTCCGGATCTTAGAAAAGAATGTCCGTCAAGAGATCCTAAGAGAGATCTACATGCGAGAAGAAAGGAAGACTACGGTCAAAGAATACGTTGGCGTCATCGTCAACATCGGATCTGCCATCGAAGCCTACGAACTTCGATTCAAACCCCAGGGTCGCGCATCTGGGTACACTACGTACAACAACACGCGACAAGGACAAGCCAAGACCTACGGCGGTCGAGGTGAACCAATGGACATTTCCGAGGTACGCAAATCGGGATGTTTCAATTGCGGCGGTGACCACATCGCCAAGAAAGACGGAAAATGGGCCTGCCCCAAG
>JBBPND010000189.1:0-18818 GCA_038090655.1 Gastroboletus turbinatus
ACTTATTGTCAATGGTTCTTCCCTAGTTCTGATTGATGATAGACTGGTCAAGACATCCAGTTTGCGTATTTGCACCCTACACTCACCAATTGCAATTGGAACCACTCTTTCTTCTCCTTCATCAAACCAACATGTTACTCTTTCACGATATGTTAACCTTTTGGTATCCTTGTTAAACTCCTGTTTTCGAAGCAAGACTGTATGGGTGATTATCGCCCCTTCCCTTTGTAAACCAGTCATCCTCAGTTTTCCCTTTTTACAGCAGAATGAAATTATTACAGATCACACTTCCCTGTCCTGTATTGTCAAACATTCCAATTACAATCTGTTTCACCTGCCTCCACTTGTGACAGCTACTCCAGTCACACCAATGCTGTCCGAGGTTCACTGCTTACAAACAGAACTACGCAAAGAGCTACATGAGGTTCTTCCAAGCTGATTAGCTTCTGTATCTCCCTCGTTGATCTTGTAGTTGATGAGGTCAAGCTCTGGGTCATAGAGCCAGTCATTGTTGGCGTGGGTACAGGTGGAGGCGGTATGCCCGATCTCGCCGCAGAGAGTGCATCTTCGACAAGGGCAGTAAGCCTGGGTATGACCAGGGGCGGCGGTGTTGCAACCTGGGCAGATATATTGGTTGCAGTTGACACGGAAGTGGGAGGGGTCTCCACACTCGAAGCATCTAAGGGGGTTAAGCTGGACGAGACCTTGGCGAGGTGGTACAGTGTCAGGGATTCGACATGGTTGGGTTGATGGGGTTGGTAGGGTGGTCACCTGACCAGAGATCTCCCCTGTAGCGGGGTGGGGAGTTGAGCGATGGGCAAGTGGCAATCTGGACCTGGCACAGGTAGTCCTACCGTTGGCCCTGAGCGCAGCTGTATCAACCAATCCACCACCCATTGGAATAAGGGTGGTGGTTCCAAATCCGCGGCGGTGTGCATCCTGAGAGAGTCGCCCCCTTCGCCATAAAGCAGGGGGGTTAAGGGGCACTGGTGACAGAGATGGTGTTCTGTCAACGCTGGTCCAAAAGGAATCCAGGGACGAGGCCGAGGAGGGGGTGTTAATCAAAGTTCGCTCCTCAGAGGGACGCAGAGGGGTAGGTGCTGGGACTGGGAGGGGTGCAGGAGATGGAGAGGGGGACCTACGATGGGGAGCCAGACAAGGTGCCGGAGGGATAGGGTAGGGTAGGATTTCTGAAAAGTAAACCTCCCTCTCTCTTTCTGACATGGATAGGAGAATGGGGTAAAGAATGGGGGAGACCACGAGTGGGGGTAGGGTCTCGACGGCAGCAGCGAAGCCTTCATAATGAAGGAGATCTAAAGTGGTCGCACGGACCTCTGAAATGGCTTACCCCATAGCAGCGGCATAGACGGGGGGCGAACTGTCAGGGGCGAGACGGGCATGGACATTACGGACAGTGGAGTATCCATGGAAAAGCCTGGAGAGACCCATAAGGGTCATGTTCTCGAAGAAGTGGGGGTTTTGTTCTATGACGAGTGTGGCGACAGGATTTTCTAAAACAGCCACATAGAGGATGTGACAGTGGGCGATGGAGAGACGGGCAATGTGAATGGGAGGGCAGTTGGTAGGAATAGACATGTCGATTTTAGACTGAGGGGAAGTCCTTGGAGTGGTGAAGCTTATAAGCTTTCAGGATGGCCCGTGCGCATCCCAGATTGCCCTCAGGCTTCCAGGTGTTCTCCGCTGCGGAGTATCCTTTCCAGGAGACCAGGAACTGTCTCCGTCCTCTTGCTCCATGGTGTGACAGTATCTTGTCCAATTCGTACTCTTCTTCCCCACCCACGAGGTCGGGCGGAGGGTTGGTATAATTAGGACCATGCTCTGGCATTTCCCTATAGGACGATAAGAGAGAGGTGTGGAATACATCATGGATTTTCCAGGTTTTGGGGAGGTGGAGGTGGAATGTCACCGGGGAAATGACCTGAGAAATTTCAAATGGGCCTTTGCGACGAGGGGCAAGCTTCTTAGATGGGTAACGCAATCTGAGATTCTTGCCCTCTAGCCAAACCTTATCACTGACTTTCCAGGGTCGGAAGTTTGACGTGATCCGTTCTTTCATGTGCCTCTGGGCTTTCTCATGTGCTGCAGCTGCTTCCTTTCTTGCTTCCATGAGGAGATCCAGACATAGTTCAAGGGTTGGGAGGAAGGTTTTCCCGATTGAGGGGTAGGAACGAGGGTCATAGCCCATCATTAGGGCAAAGGGGGACTGTCCAGTGATGGAATGCGTGGCAGAGTTGTGAGAAAACTCAGCCATAGGGAGTATATCTGCCCATCTTTCAGGGTGTCCGTCACAGAAGATCCGGAGGTAGGTTTCAAGTTCCTGGTTGACTCGTTCAGTTTCTCCATCTGTTTGAGGGTGGTAGGCGGTGGAGAGGGCTAGATCGTACTGGAGGAGTCGAGCCAGTTCTCGTGCGAAGGCTGAGGCAAATTGTGGACCTCAGTCCGAGATGCATTTGTTGTGTAATCCGAAGCGTCGGAAGACATTCTCGAAGAAAAGACAAGCCACTCCAGCTGCATCGATCGTTTTGTGGCAAGGAGAGTAAATTACCCCCTTCGTAAGCCCATGGTCGACCACAACCAGAACAGAATCAAAACCCTGGGACAGGGGTAGATCGGTGATGAGATCTACAGACACGTGCTGGAAGGGACGCGAAGCGGCCAAGGGAAGCGGGGTGAGGGTGGGGACTGTGGGGTGAGTATTAACCTTGTGGGCTTGGCAGACGGCACAGCCCAGGATGAAGCGTCAGACGTAAGTAGTAAGACCAGGCCACCAATAGTTACGTTGAACCAAATTAACTGTATGGAAATAGCCACCATGGCCGGCGGCATCTCCATTGTGCAAGGCAGTGACAATATCTTGGCGGGCCGATTCAGGAACATAAAGGCAATCCTTAAAATATAGGTGGGGGTCATCGTAACACCAATCAGCCTTAGCAGCATGGGGGAAGAGGGAGGAGCCATTGGCAAGAGCCTGGAGGGCATCCAGGACCAAGGGATCTGAAGGGGTAGATTCCGAAATCTTGTCAGTGATGGCAGTGTCCAAAGCTCGGACAAATAGATCGGGGGGTAGAAGAGTGACGTCCTGGTTATCCTGGGAGGTCTCCACTTCATCACGACGGGAGAGGGCATCTGCAGGACCCATCTTAGTACCGGGAACATGGGTGAAGGAGAGGTCGTAGTCCTGCAGGAACATAAGCCACCGGGCTTGTCGTCAGGATAACTTCCGGGGTTGCCGGAAGTACGTAAGGTTCTTGTGATCCGTTAAAACCATTATCAAATGGGAGGCACCAAGGAGATAATGATGCCATTCTTCGAGTGCATGAATGACAGCAAGAAGTTCTCGGTCATAGATGTTGTAGTTGCGCTCAGCGGTGCCTAGGGTCTGGGAGAAGTAGGCACACGGGTGAAGATCACCATTGCCATCCTTCTGCACGAGTACTGCCCTAGTGGCAGTGAGGGAGGCATCCGTCATCAGGAAGAAAGGATGAGATGGGTCGGGGAGGGTGAGGACTGGGCGGCGAGTGAAGGCATCCTTGATGTGCAGGAAGGCCTTCTCATGTACAGGACCCCACATCCAGCAAGATCCCTTCTTGGTGAGATCCAGGAGGGGGCGAGCTAACATCGAGAAGTTGGGGATAAACTTCTGATAGAAATTGCAGAACCCAATGAAGGAGTGGACAGCCTTTACCGAGGTGGGGGAGGACCAGTCGTCAATGGCGGTGAGTTTGATAGGGTCCATCTTGACATGGCCCTCTTTGACTACCATACCTAAATATTCAACTTCGTTGACGTTGAATGAACACTTGTCAAGCTTTAGAAAGAGCTTGTGCTTCTGGAGACGGTCCAGGACCCTTCAAGTACGCTCCTCATGGTCTTTAGGATCTGCCGAGTAGATCAGGATGTCGTCCATGTAGATGACGAGCCATCCTTCTGCCATCATATCTCTGAAGAGATGGTCCATGAGTGCCTGGAAGGTAGCCGGCGAGTTACATAAGCCAAAGAACATCACCGTGGGTTCAAAGAGACCAAAGGGAGTGATGAAGGCTGCCTTCCACCGATCCTCAGGTCGGATGAGGACATTGTTGTACCCCCAGCAGATATCCATTTTGGTGAAGATGCGTGACCCCTTGAGCTTGTCCATGAGGTCAGAGATGAGGGGGAGAGGGTAAGCATTCTTGACGGTATGCTCGTTGATATATCAGTAGTCCTGACAGGGTTGTAATGCGCCATCCTTCTTTGGGACGAAGAAGAAGGGAGCCGCCTGAGGGGACTTGGACTTGGCAATCTTGCCCGAGGCTAGATGCTCGTCAACGAATGCTTTGCATGCTTCATATTCCTTAGGGTTGAGGGGGTAGGCTTTGGCGACCTTAGGAGTGAAGCCTTCTTTTAAATCAATAGTATAGTCAAAAGAATGAAATGGGGGCAACTCGTCGATGACCTTCTTTTCGAAGACGTCCTTATACTCCTGGTACTGGGGAGGTAGGACCTTCTCTTTTTTCTCCTCCTTTGCTGCGATCTCGGTGGCAGTGGTCGTTTTGCGTACCGAGTGAGTTTGGGGAGTCATTCGTTCCACACTCTTTTTCCATAGATGGGCTATGCAAGTATCCGGGTCGAGTCCCAGATAATGGACGAGGTATCGTTGTTCGACTGCTCTGGGCGAGTCGTGACGTAGTGACTTGGGTCAGTCCAGAATGGCAACCGTGCTGGTGGTCCAATTAATATCAGGGTTCATCTCCCGAAGCCATGGCAAACTGAGTATGACGTTCTCGGAGCCACAATTAATAACGAGAAGATCTCGTTGTTCTTCTACTTCCCCGATTCGAAGGGTAACAGTTACCTGATGCCGTATAATCCCTTCCTTATTGGAAGTCCCATCTACGTTTCGAGCCTTCAGGGGTTTCCTTAGGCGAGCGGTAGGCAACCTATTTCGAGCGACAAAGTCGCGATCTATAAAGCACCCAGTGGCCCCACTATCAATGAGGGCAGTGGTGTCGACAATTCTTGCTCCTTCTGATGCGAAAACAGAGAGGGGAATTTGTATTGAAGAGGCTTTGGCATCTGATACAAATACAGGAGCAATGACTATTGGAGGTGAAGACGTCAAGACTTCCCTCCATTCTAAAAACCCTTGGTGGTTACTCTAGAAACGGTCTCCCCTTCATCAGCAGAGACATATTCGTCTTTGTTCTCCTTGAAGCATGTCTTGAGATCGTTCATAATGTCATCCTGAGAGACCTTCTGAGTCTTGAGACTGGCTAGGTATGAGGAGACGGGATCCTTGGGTGCAGGGGCGATGGTAGCCTGCCTGGCCTTCTGCTGAGGATGAGAAGGAGTCGAGTTTCGGTTGGGAGGGGACGAGGAAGTGCTGCAAGGATGGTTGTTAGAACGGCATCCTTCTTTGTGGCATACGAAGCACTTGTTCTTCCGCATATAATCGGCCCGTTGAGTGGGAGAGAGCTGGACGGCATCTACATCCATGGCATTGGGATCTCGGCGGGGATGGGAAGAAGTCTGGGCTGAGGGGATAAAAACTCGACCTCCTTGGAGGTCCTGAATGCAGCGTCGTTGCCCAGCAAATTGGGCGGCTTTCTTGATCCAAGTCTTGAGCGTGGTTGGCACATGCTCACAAGAGAGGACCATCTCCGCAAGACGGCGGTTAAGGCCCTTGATGAACCACTCAATCAGAGCTGGTTGATCCTTTATTCCAGCCTTCCCGGCAAGTATCTTGAACCGGAGGGCGTAATTCTCAAATCCAGCAGGATCCCTTAAGTCCTGGCGGAGGTTACCTAAA
Source organism: Gastroboletus turbinatus (assembly GCA_038090655.1). NCBI lineage: Eukaryota > Fungi > Basidiomycota > Agaricomycetes > Boletales > Boletaceae > Gastroboletus > Gastroboletus turbinatus. The sequence continues at coordinate 5,810 of JBBPND010000189.1, forward strand.
TCTATTCTGGCCCACTTGGCAACATTGTAGGGTTGGAAGGCGGCACCAAAGTCTTCGATTAGACTCAGGTAAGTTTTCTCTGCTTCTGGGATGGCGGCATCGGCGATCTTCTGATACCATGCTTCTGAGAAGTCCTTTCCTCGACCCGAGCTCATCTTGTTAAGTGTAGTCATGATGCAGGCTTCGTCGTTATAGAAGGCCTGGTTCATATTGAAGTATGCTCCCATAGCGAGAGCCCATCGGGCAGCATCTTCGGGTTTCCCCAAGAAGTCACTAGGGAGGCCGGCTTTAATTTCTGATCTAGGTCCAGTGGCAGCTATGTCGAGATCCATTTTGTGGAAAGAGGAGTCGGAAGATGATGAGGAAGAGGAGTGTGAGGAGTGGGAGTCATCTAATGGGTGTTCTAAGGTTTCCTTGGAGGTGAGAGTTCGTGGTGAAGGTGCCTCGCTCTGAGATAAAGACCAAACCAAACCAAGAACAACTGCTCTTGTAAAGTCCTCCTGTCTAGGTGATACTGGCGAGGAGGGACGAGGGGTAGCAATGAAGTCGTTGGAAGATTCGTAGCTTGACTCTGGTTCAGGCTCAGGGGAGGGAACCCTAAAGCTTCGTCAGGGTTGAGAGAAGGCAATGGTGGGAGGGGGGTTGCCTCTTGCGTGATAGCAAAGGCTAAAGGACGAGCTAGTTCTTTTGTTACGCTGGTTGCATAGTGGCTAGTCGAAGTGTAGGCTTCAAGTGTAGCCTACAGACACTCAGGTGGTCTCACTATCCAGTCTATCCCTTGTGCACACACAGGGAGCTCGAGGGACTCGTGGTGACTAGAAACTATACTGATGATTGCGTAGAACTAGCTAAGGACTACTGTACATGGCGACTGGTATTTATAGTAAGTATGAGTGAGCACAGACCCACTATGTCATAGCAGGTTCTAGGGTCTACCTAGTCAATGTGAGTCACTCCTGGGTCGAGGGAATAGAGATGACATAGTAAGTCATCTAGAAAGGGAAGTTGTCCGAAAGGAATTGGTTATACAAATGCTTCAAATGAAGCGTGGGAAAAGACGAACAGACGAACCCCCTATGCGAACAGTAGACGAACAGTGGCGTGGGAAAGTCGCGCTGTTCGTGGGAAAATGACAAGAAAGAAAAGAATAGACGAAAAGGAGTTATAACTCGAGTAGGAAGTCGTCTATGTAAATTGAGGTGGTGTTTGCCTCTATTGTGGCAAGCACCCGGAAGGCGTCAGGGGCTCCATAGGAAGAAGGAATGAAAGAAAAGGGGTCCGACAATAAGAAAACTGTAACAGCTTGCATCAGGGGAGCCCCTGGAAAGGGGGCAGATGACTGCACTGGGGCAGGAGGGGGTCAGCAACAAGATGGAGCCCCCTTGTTTATCTGAGGAAGGGTGAAGGATGATCTCAGGAACATTTTCCACAGCAGCAGCCATATTGGACAGCACAAGGCATGGAAAAGCATCTCTATCCTCTGAACTCCCTAGAGGAACACTGGAGCATTCCTGGTTAGGGTTCTTGGAAAAGAAATCAGTGGAGGGAGAGCCTTCATCCACAGGAGTGGTAGGGGCCTCCTCAGCAGGGGAGATCTTCATGAACTCTGGGAGAGTGGACCTAGCACAAGTATGAGGGGGCATAGCAGCAGGGATAGGGGGTGAAAAACATGCAGAAGTGGAGAGAAAGTGAGCTGACATTGTGAAAGCAAATATGTAATTGTGCAACTTATCCCCCCACAATGTTGGAGCCCGATGTAAGGAATACACATTCCTTGTGCCTGAAAATCCTCTATCTCCCCATCTGCATGTGCAGGACTTTTTTGGACCCTTTTTATTTTGTATTTAGATGGCTTCTTTTAGTTTTATTAAGCCTCTTTGTTGCTGTCTACATTTGCAGGGCCATTTTGACATTTTGAGTATCTCAGACAGTTCCATTTTCAATGATTCCTTAATTAGGTAGAGTCCAGGGTGTTCCCTGGACTATAAAATCCTTGTATTTCATTTGGAAATACAGTTTTTTCACCTGTGTGAATCACTCACAACTTCTCATCACTCATCTCTGGTCCTTGTCCTTGGCCAGAATTCTGTCTGTCAGCTCTCCTTTGTCACGGTCACTTCAGACCGACTTGGGATCATCATTCTCACGCTAGAACTTGTCTAGCAACTTCCCAACACCTCCTCAACACATTCCTTTACTTTCCTCCTCTCATTCCACCATGCTTGTCTGTCCAGATTGACTCAGACCAACCCAGGACCTTTTTTTTAGTCCTATTCCTTCATTTGCTAACTACTCCAAGTCTCTTGGGATGAACGCAACACACCTTCATTCTTTACTGATTGTTCTTCTAGGTTTTACTACCAGGAGATCTATCTACTTTATACCAAAAACCCTCTTTGGCCAATCATCAGTACAATGATGGTCTGAAGCTCCTGTGCTAATGCCAACCTTAAAGACTAGTAAGGACTAGCATCAGCATTAGCAAGGATTAGTTTAGGATTAGTTTAGACTAGTAAGGATTAGAATTGTATTAGAATTAGAATTAGCAAGGATTAGGATTAGGATTAGGATTAGGATTAGGATTAGGATTAGGAAGGATTAGTATGGGATTAGAATTAGAATTAGAATGGAATTAGGGTTTTGCATACATGTGTTGAAATTCATGGTATTTCATATTCTGATATTCATATTCAGACCATGGATCTAGGTCATATCACATGATGTCCTGATGGACATGTGACTATGCTTATGCTATTCAGATTATGCACATCCAGTGCAGTTAGGCACAATATGTGCCCTTTACCCTGCAACATCAGTCATCCACATATTACATATGTGAGCTCCACCTATTTCATATAGAGATCAGTCAGCTGTTCTATTCATTTCATATATACTGACTGATACTGACTGTGGATGACATCATGCTTATGGATCATAATGTCATGGCTAAGTCATTATAACTCATTATGACTCATTCATGTTGTCATAGGGCTTTTCACCCTATGACTAATCCATACTATATTATAATCCTTTACCTAGGGTTAAAGGATACTTCTACTTATAGGTACTATACAGTACATAAGTACAAATAGATCCTACATATATTTAAAGGAAGGCCTTACAGCCATATTCCTTATCCTGTTACATATTCTATAACTCACATTACAAAGTCTGGTGTCACAGCTTAATGACTGTTGACATTGAAGACTTGAATAGCAAGAACCTCCTCTCTTCTATCCTCAAGTTCTTCCTGTGTTTGGTCAATACCTCACAGTCAAGACTACCTCTTGGTTATCACACCATACGGGCATCTGTTCTCTTTCTGATCATCATCCCTTTGTCCACTGCACTCGAAGCTTCCTACTTGAACTTCAACAACATGAACTCATTGGTATCCAAGATTGTATCCACATCCATATCCATGGGTATGGGTTTTGTTGTGGGTATCCAAGAACCATACCCACATCCACACCCACCAAATGCCCACACCCACAACCCACATGGATTACCCATACCTGTGCTATTGCCTATGTAAATGTTGACTATGTCTTGCTCATCCCAATGAAAGGCAAGAGGTGTGAATGAGGAGGAGGAACCACGAACAGCATCATTGTCATTGCTGGATAGGAATGCATGAGGGATGTTGGATGGGTAGTCCACAAAGTGATCTGGTCAATGTTGGCAACCCAAAGCCTAATAAAGGCTCTGGCTACTTCACACAAGACTTGCTTTTAGAATCAAGAGGATGGAGGGGAATTCCAACAAGAACTTGACTGAGTTCTTGTGGTCGTTAATTCAAGGTATATATACTTACTACTGTGTTTGTACTTATTATGGCTTGGTCCGTGTGAGCTGCTTAGGGCAGGTCTTAGAGTAAAGAGTTGTGATGTCATGATGACATCATAAGGTACATAGAGTATTCTAGAAGAGTCTAGACATGGAAATTAAATAAACATGGTGAACACATGTAATGGGTCTAGGCTGCATTCACACAGTCACATGCGGTCACGTGATTTGAAAAGAAAAGAAGTCACATGATACATTACATAACAGTCATGTGCAAGGGTCATGTGATGTAAAGAACTAGGATAACCATAAGGGTTCATAACATTACCCCCCTTCCATAAATCGACTTTCAGGTGATTCCATGGTGCGGGATATTCTGTAAAGTGTTCATAAGGGTTAAATAAGGTTTGAAATGAGGCATTCACCATTCGTAACCATCGGGGTGCATTTATGGGAGATTTATAGAAGTCCTGTATAGCATCCTTCACTTTAGATAAGGTTCCTTTTTTTTCCCAGGTTCTGTCTTCTTTAGGGTAACCTTTCCAATGGACTAAAAACTCTAAAGAACACCCTTTTAGACATGAGTCACATAAATATTCCACTTTGTATTCTTCATCTCCTTCATCTGTAACTAGTATGGGTCCAGGTTTGTATGTGATTTGTCCTGGTAGTTGCTCCTTGTAAGGTTTGACTTGTGAGATGTTGACAACATCATGGATTTTTCATTGTTTTTGGTAGTTTGAGTTTAACCATGTTCGGTCCTACCATTTCAATTATGTTATAGGGGCCCAGCCACCTTTCTGTGAGTTTATGCGATACACGTGTCTCATGTAAATTACAGTTTGATGTGGATAGCCACATCTTATTGTCCTTTTTATAAATAGGGGTTTCAGAGCAGTGCATGTCTACCTGTGCCTTCATTTGTTTGTGCTTTCTCTAAAGAGGACTTTGTTTGTTCCAGAACATTGGCAAAGTTGTAAGAAAATGATGTGGCAGCTGGTACCTTTGCTTCTTTGGGTTCTATTCCCATGTGAGGGGCATAGGATTGTGTGATTTGAAATGGTGATTTCCTGTCATGGAATGAACCTTGTTGTTATAGTTAAATTGTGCCAGTGCAAGCCATTTGTGCCACTCATTTTGCTTCTTGGCTGTGTAAAGCCTGAGATATTGTTGCAAGTCCCAGTTTAACCTTTCCATTTGCCCATTGGTCTGGGGGTGGAAAGCCATATACATGCATAATTCAATTCTCAGCATCTTGCTGAGTTCTCACATTACTTGGGCTGAGAACTGGGGACCACGATCAGATATAATAGAATGTGGGAGACCATGTGTTCTCCATACATGATCTCAGTAAAGCTTTGCTGTTCCAAGTGAGGTAATGGTTTTGTTCATGGGAATAAATACTGCTTCTTTGCTAAAATGGTCAATTATCATGAGGATGCTGTCAAAGCCTTTTGACTTGGGTAAGTCCATTATGAAGTCTGCAGATATGTCCTGCCAGGGACCTTCCGGAATAGGGTTAGGTATTAATTTCCCAGCCAGGAAACATTTATTGGTTTCATCTGAGTGCATCTTTCACATCGGGAAAAATAGTCTTTAATCTCCTTGCGTGAGCCTTCCCAGAAGTAGTAGCATGAGACTAACTCAAAAGTCTTCTCTGTGCCACCATGCCCTGCGAGTGTAGAGTCATGATATATAGAGATAATATCCTGGCAGAGTTGAGATTCCCCAGGCATGTCGATTTTTCCATTGATTCTCGTATAGCCTTCTTCATCAAGTTCGAAAGTGTTAAGTGATTTTCAGTTAACTTAGATTGTGCCTCTTGAACACATTCCAAAATCTTTTCTTCAAGTCCGTGGATTCTCACAGCTTCCTGAGCTTGGATTCTTTCTGTGGGAATTACTGTAACACCCTTGTTATCGTTTTCAATACCAACAGCTTGGTCTTTGCGTCAGCTAAGGGAATCAGCTTTTCCCATGGTGGTGCCCAATTTATGTATGAGGGTGTAATTGAATTGTGAGAGATACAATGCCCATCTTGCTTGGCATCAATTCAGATCTTGAGATTTCATAAAATATTGGAGATTGATGTGATCTGTCCAAATCTCAAATTGTTTGTGGGCACCTTCTAAGCAGTGGCGCCATTGTTCTAATGCTATTATGATGGCCAGCATCTCTTTATTGGCAATTGCATAATTACATTGTTCTGGTGACATTGAGTGTGATGAGAATGCCACAGGGTGCCATTTGCCTTCTTTTTTGATAGATAGAACTGCACCAGTAGCAAAGGCATTCAACCCTGAATTTGCAATCATTGTTGGGGTAATCGAGGATTGGGGCGGTCGTAAAACATTGTTTCAGCATGTCAAATGTGTTTTGTTCTTTTCTGTCTAGTGCCAGGTTAGATCCTTTTTGGTGAGGTCATTTAATGGTCTAGCCATGATAGAGAAGTCCTTGATAAAGCAATGGTAGAAGTTTGCTAATCCTAAAAAGCTCTGTACTCCTTTTATGTTTATGGGAGCCAGCTATTCCAAGATGGCTTTAATCTTTTCAGGTTCCATCTTGATTCCCTGTTCAGATATGATCATTCCGAGGAAATCTATTTTCTTAGTGTGGAACGTGCACTTTTCAAGTTTGATAAATAAGTCATTGTTGTGTAGTTGCTTCAAGACTTCTTTTACAATCTGGTTGTGTTCTTCGTGATCCTTGGTTTTAGTGAATATGAGGATGTCGTTGATATAGATAATCACGATGCCTTCCATATCGGCGAGGATTCATTCATCATTGCTTGAAAAGTGGTGGGTGAGTTCATTTGTCTGAAATATATTATGAGAGTTTCATAAGAACCATGATGGCAAACAAAGGCTTCTTTCCATTTGTCACCTTCTTTGATTCTCACATTATTGTAACCCCAATGTAAGTTCATTTTCGTAAATAATTTAGCTCCTTTTAATCAATCAACTAGTTGGGAGATAAGATAAGGGGGAGTGGATAGTTATTCTTGACAGTCCACAAGTTTAGATAGCGGTGGTCTTGTACCATTTGCTTCTTTCTGTCTTTCGTGGGGATAAAAAAGACTGGGAACATTTGTGGAGACTTGGAAGGTCTAATGTCACCCTTTCATAATTGGTTGTCTATGAAATCAGAAACTTCCTTTTGTTTGTCAACCAACATAGGATACATCTTTCCCTTTTTTTGGTTGGAAACCTTCTTTCATATCTATCACATGATCCCAAGGTTTGGCATTTGTTCTGAGTGCTTCTTTGAAAACACAATGAGGAACTCATAGAACTCCTTTGGGACCATTTCTTCCATAGTCTTTTCAACTACCAGGGTACTCTACTGCCACTTGGATGTAGTTTGGTGTAATCGCCTATAAACGTATGGCATATTGTTGAGTTCCTTTTCTTCTAAGGTTCTCATGTATACTGGTCTATCGGATAATAAATAACATGTGCATGGGCATCATGTGAGTTTGACTGATTCTTTCTGCCAGTCTATCTTGGAGTTATGTTTGTCAACTATGTGTATCCAAGTATGGTTTTTGCTGAGGTTGGTGATTTTGGCTGTGATCTTTTTGTGATGTCCGTTGAAGTCAATAATTACTTCTGCAGTGTGCGTAATGTTACCAGTGGAATTCTTGATACCATCTATGTTGAATACCAGAATTGGTTGATCCAGTGCTTGGGTTTGGATTTGGTTGTCCTTGGCCCACATGGTGTCTATGAAAATGCTGTTGGTGCCACTGTCTAGCAACGTGCATGTTTTGTGCATCTTGTATTTGGTAGTGAGATTTGTGACCTTCACATCCAAACATATTTTTTTTTCTCTGGTTTACTGATCTGAGGTAGATCCTTTCCAGGGTTTCTATCGTAGGGGAGGGAGTATTACATTTTTTCTTGACTGAATTAAGCCTACAATTCCATGCAGCAAGCTCACTTGGGTGAGACCCGGTCTTAGATTTATTGTGGAATACAGAAGACATTGCTATCGTAATGTAGAGTCCTATCCTGGGTGTTGAAGCCTGCTCAGTGATGATGAGACTCGCCTGTCCCTCTGGCACAAGGTTGATGTGGCCTCCATCTGGTTGCAGAGCATCTGCAACCTCCGCCATAGTCGCAAGCACGGCTGTCTCAGTGAGCAAGCCTTCATTGAGCTGCACCCCTGCCTTCACAGCATGAGCTGCATCAACCTGTTGATGACACATCTCTGCTGCGTACTCAGCCCCCTTCTCAGTGGATATGCGGATCTGAGTCGAATGGCGTGGACCAGGCCGATCCTCTGCTGGTGTGGGTGTGAGTGCGCTCGGGAGAGGTGCGATAGGTGAGGGAGGAGAGTCGTGGAAGACATCAATGGTGATAAGAGGGGAACATGAGAGTCCCTTGTCTGTGACACCCCCTGAGCCCAGAGGTGTGCCATTGACCGGTGATGAGGAAACTGCGGAAGACAACATGAGGGATGTCTCGACCTGCAGGGCCTCCGACCCATCCTGTGGGCGAAGAGCTGATTCCTCATCAAAGATGACATTACGAGCATTGAAGAATGAGCCTGTTTGCACATCACACAAATGCCATCCCTTGACAGCATCCGGGTAGCCAAGGAAGATGACCTTGCGAGAATGCGGACTGTTCTTGGCATGCAACTCAACAGGGATTCGAGCGAAGCAGCGCACGCCGAACACACGGAGATGTGACAGGTCAGGTTTCTTGCCGTGCAGAGCCTCGAACGGCGTCTTTGTCCCCAGCAACACACATGAAGGAGAGAGATTCCACAGGTAGGCCACATAGAGAACAGCCTCCCCATAGTAGCCAGCCGATAGTCGAGCCTGTGAAAGCACAGCGAGTGCATGACCCGTTCAGCCTGACCGTTCTGTTGATGTGCATAGGGCACAGACCTGTGGTATTCAATCCCCTGCTCTCGCAGGTATTGCCCAAATTCAATACTGATGTATTCCCCCCATTATCGCTCTGCAGCGCTCCGACTCGTCGACCAAACTTGTTCTCCCAGTGTGCCCGAACAATCTTCCACACGTCCAGTGCTTGATCCCTTGTCACCAAGAGTTGAACACTGAGGATGTGCATGTGGTTGTCCAGGAAGACTATAAAGTACTGCTTCCCATGAAGCATCACTGTGGGAAATGGCCCGCAGATGTCGGTATGAACCAGCTCCAAAAACCATGAAGCTGGCGGAGTCGATGAGGGAGGGAAGGAACGATGGGGGTGCTTCATAATGATGCAAGATTCACAGTGCGACTGGGAAGGAGAAGCGTTGAGCTCAATTCCAGTGGCCATGGAGGGAATGATCCTTGTGAGGTCTCCTCCAAGATGACCAAGGCAGGTGTGCCAGAAATCCCATGTACACTTGCTTGGGGTGAATGCAACGAAGGGTGCCGCAATGGACTCAACAGGTGGCATGGGACAGAGGAACTCTATCAATAGCTGGCAAAGATTGTGCTTCATTGGAATGTCTCCCAGATGCTCATTGGAGTGGTACAGCTTGCAATGACTTGGGTCCCCTTTGAATCGAAGCTCCCATCCTACTGCTGTCATCCTTCCAACTGACAAGAGATTGACCATTGCCGATCGTGGATGAGATGGCTGGTGGCACCAGAGTCAAGGATGGTCACAATAGCCATATGAGAGAGAGCCACAACCTCGTGTGATGTGAGTTCATTGACTGCCACGCAGGAAAGCTCATGGAAGTGGCTGTCGGAAGGAGGAACGGAAATAGCAGAGGCCACTGTTCCAGGTGTCGTGGACAAAGATGGGGGTACATGATGGTGTGCAGCTTCTTGTCGGAATAGGCAAGTGTGTGTGCCGCCGCTCGTCGGGCCGATGCCATCATTCCACGGAACATATTCTGCATTCCTCATACCTACGCTATGACGTATATAGTGTACTTGCCTATTTTCTTTTGTCTCGACCCTTCAGCATATGATCTACCCTCTTATATCTGAGTATTTATAGCTACAGGTATATAGTACCTCGTCTGTCGACTGCTCACCTCAGTCCGTCTGCCCCGTGCACGACTGAGGTAAGTCTCCTTACATTGTAACACCCCTAATCATACTTATCTCGTACATAGTGATACTCTAGGTGAATACAGATAGTCTGTCTGCCCCGCGCACAACTGAGTGATACTCTAGCTGCGCACTCTGTTCCGTTCCTCTTCGCATTGTCACAGGTTATGAGCCCTGCTGTTTCCATCTAACCTGAACCCTGCCAATTGATCGCAATGTCCGTCACTCCTATTACCACTGACACGCTGCCAAGCAACGTGCCCAAGCTTGATGTCAAAGGAACAAACTGGGCCATATTTGCCTTTCATTTTCAGGTTGCTGTTGAAGTGAAAGGGATGTGGGACCATTTTGATGGCACAGCTGCCTGGCCGACACACTCTGCACCCTTGACAGTTGCACAGACCGAGGAGATAAATAAATGGAGGAAGGACGAGGGCATGTCGAAACATCTACTCACCCAGCGCATCCCAGACTTGACTGCACTGAAGATCCAAAAGCTGGCCACCGTCGCTGACATGTGGTCAGACATCGTACATGAATACACGGAAAAGGGTGCATACGCACAAACCGAGCTATGCACCCAATTCCTCGAAATGAAGCTGGCCAGAGGTGGAGAGGTCCAACAGTTCCTAGATGGGCTGTGGACGAAGCACGAAGAGTTAGTGTCTGTCGGCGTCAACATCGATGAGAAAGACTACCAATCAACAATCATCCGATCCCTTCCCAACTTGCTCGCCAACTTCGCATCTAGCCAACTCACCGCCGCTCGCTTGTACTCGACAACGAAGACCATTGAGCCTGATACCTTGATCTCGCTTATTAGCGAGGAAGCAGACCGGCAAAAGATGAAATACATCCCTCGTAATGATGGCAAGGACTGCGATGAGGCCATGGCCGTGACAGTGCCAGCACGGAGAAGAGGACGTGGCTGTGGAAACCACCCTCCTCGTGGCAATAGGCTGAAACATTTGTGTTGGACCTGCAGATCAGACCAACATTTAGCTGCATACCATGATCAAACGTCAAAAGACGATAAGAAGCCTGTGATGTACCAAACAGGCAGTGCGCACGCAGCAGTACCCAACTCCAATGAGGAGGACAGGGTATTTGGTGTCATCAACGACAACGAGTCCCTACCTGATTTACAATCAGTAGAGTCAAGTGATAATGAAGATATCGGCGCAGAAAATCAAGTACCTGATGATGACAACTGGTTCTCAGATGTTGGCGATGACAGTCCATGGGGCTGTGGACAGGATGATGAGGCACAGGAAGTTGACAGCGAAGACACAACGGTTGACTATGCATGCCCCTCACTAGCCACTGACGAAAACCTGGAGAACGAGGCAATGAAAGTTAGCGATCGCCCAAAAGAAACGTACCATATCAAATTATATGACCCAGGTACTACTCATCACATCACCCCCAAGCATGATTGAATGATCAATGTACAGCAGATCCCGCCGAAATTGTTTACAGCCGCAAATCAGCAGAAGTTCACTGCCACAGGTGTTGGCGACCTCGTCATTGAAATACCTAATGGGATGAATGTATCAAAATTGCGCCTAACGGAAGTCTTGTACTCACCTGAGGTGGGGTACACCCTTGTGTCGATTGGCCGTCTTGATGAGATGGGCCTAACGACGACTTTCGCAAATGGGCACTGCATGATCCATGATGCCGATGGAGAAATGATTGGGTGCATACCATGATCAGCCAAGGGACTGTACCATGTGGTGCACGAGAGCGACCATGCTGCTGCTGCTGATGAACAGGTTACCGTGATGGAGCTGCACCGCCATTTGGGGCACATCATGCCGGCGACTGCGCGCAAGCTGGCTGAAAAAGGTTTAGTCAGTGGATTGAGGTGCTGCCCAAATGAGGACGAGAGCACTTACTGCGAAGCATGCATCTATGGAAAGGCAATGTGCAAGCTGATAGCCAAGGTGCGCCAGGGGCCGTGTGCTAAAGGACTCGGCGACATTGTCTACACCGACGTCTGGGGCCCAGCGCCCGTTGCGACCATCAGCGGTCGACACTACTATGTCACTTTCACTGACGACCACACTTGGCTCACCCATGTCTATCTGATTCGTCAGAAGAGTGATACCTTCGAGGCATACCGAGGCTTTGAGGCCTGGCTCGATCGCCAGCTTGCTGCAAAAATAAAACTACTCCACTCAGATCGAGGGGGAGAGTATCAGGGCAAGGAATTCATCCTGTACTTACAGCAGCAAGGCACTGTGCAGCGTTTCACCGCGCACGACACCCCGCAGCACAACGGTGTCACCGATCAGCTCAACCGTACCATCCTTGAGCATGTGCACACGCTTTTGCATGCTAGTGGCTTGCCGAAACACCTGTGGGGCAAGGCTGCTCGTCACGTCGTCTGGCTGAAGAATCAACTACCTACCAAAGTCCTCGATGGCAAATCGCCATACGAGATCGCTATGGGTGAAGCACCTGACTTGAGTGGCGTGCGTGAGTGGGGATCTGTGGTCCACATTAAAACCGGCCGAGGGACGAAGCTGGGAGGACAAGTTGAAGCTGGGCGATGGATTGGAATCGATGACCGCACCGAGTATGCGTGCTGAGTTTACTGGCCGAAAACGAGGACGGTGACTGTTGAGCGTGAGGTCCATTTCAACACTGTGCCTAGTGCCGTCAAGGGGGAGGGAATTGTCCTATTGGACGACAGCACCCCAGTGTGGCAACACGTTCCTGGCAACTGTTACGATCGGTAACAATGCTACATGCTCACAACGGACTTAGTCATTTGCTCTTTCTTTTTATGATCACGTGACCAGGTCACTTGACCCTTTATTTCCCTTCAACTGTGCAGGCTAGACCGTCAGTCACAGGATACACACTGCACTTGTGCAACAGACCATACAGTGGCTCAAATAAGTGTCCCAATGTTGGGCCATTTTGGAAAGACTTGACATTTGTAAGAGAATGAAAACATGTTAGCTCTAACTCTTGCAGGGTCGTCAATAGCCCTAACCCTTGCCCTGAAGATGGGCTCTTAGTCATGTGATTTGGTTGCCATGGCACTGAGATATAACCATATTAAAATGACATGTCATTGGGACACTTATTTGACCATGATGTTATCAGTCATCATTTGGTAAATAACATAATGTTCTGATGGATGCTGTGCTTCAACCCTGTCTCATTATGTAACTTACATAACCCTGAGCACTAT
>JBBPND010000190.1:0-18806 GCA_038090655.1 Gastroboletus turbinatus
CTCCTCGCCCTGCAACGGTGGCAGCCCGAGACGCTTGAGCTCCAATTCAGCATCATCGGACGGCAGGTGGTTAACGATTTCCTTTCGACTGGGAGCTCTTGTGCGCATGTCCCTTTTGGAGGTGGCTTCCTGCGCGCCATATCCAGGGCAACTTACACTGCAGTTGGGATGGTTCTGTGGTCGCTGGGAGTGCCGAACACAAGAACCACCCTCTCGGGGCCACAACGGCGATGGTCGTCCTCGCATTGACTTGCATCCACATGTGTGGATGCAGACCTCGTAGCCTGGCATGGCGCGGTGCTTGGTCGTCTTGCTGGGTTGCTTCACCATTCTGCGAACTGTGGTCGAACAGAGGGAGAATGTTGATTAGCCTTTTCACTTCGAACCCAGTTACCCTGATTTTACATAATGGATCGTGGATGAATTTCCGTTTTCGGTAGTTTATTGTTCATATGCTGTCTTGTTTTAACCGGCCTCGTCCACGATCACCGTTCGACTCCAACCACCACACCCTTCAGCTCTCAGTGCCCCCATCAACCACCATTTTCACAATGGCAACCGTCTACTACCCCGGTCACCTCCCAACCAAGAAACAGCTCCAACGCCTGCTCGAGACGCACCGCAACGTCCGGATCTATCCTGAATCGTCGATCGTCGACGTCGAAATAGAAGGGAATGTCATCCTCAGCCTCCCTGCGTCGTACAGTCTCCACCTCCAGCGCTTCGTCTGGAGGGAGCAGGTCATCCGGTTGGTGCTGACTCACGTACAAGAGCTGGAAATTACAAGGGACACAGTGGACAACCTGACCATGTTAATGTGGTACATGGACATTGTGGTAAGGCAGATGGCAATGGAGTGCAAGAAACCGATCGAGGAGGGCTCGACATACCGCAGCCCGGTATTCGACAACTACTTACTGATTGAATACTGGGTTCGCCGACACGAGCCCATGAAGGTACGCGAGTGGCGACGAAAGAACGATCGGGTTCTGGAAAATTGCGTCGTCGATGATTGTGGTGAGTGTTCCCCATACTGACGAACCTCCGTCGCTCATTTTGGTAGATTGGCAGTTGTATGAAGAGCAAGTGACCGGGATCTGGACCGGATCACGTATGCAGTACGTCATGGGCAAGGGCATCGGGACCCTCAAGCTAGCAAAGCACTTCGTCAAGATTATCACCCGCCTGTACGACCCACCAACAGTCAGCGACCCCGATTGTAAGTGTATCTATTTCGCTCCTTGTTGGTGATGCTAATAGATTTCAGTTGGCTATGTGTACATCGAGCATCTGGACAACCCGGGAGACGAGGACGAGAACCTCCCGGGCTCCTCGAAAGACACAGGTGGTGGAACGGCAAGCAAGGCCAATGGAACGCAGAGTAAGAACAGGGTACTGGTTAGTGGCAGCGAGCTGGACATTGAGGATGTTGACGAGGAGGAGGAGGAGACGAACGAAAGGAGCAGGGGAAAGGTAAAGGCGATGGAGAAGGTAAATGAAAAAGAAACGGAAAGGGGAAGGGGAGGGGGAAGGGAAAGGGAAAGGGGGAAGGGGAAGGGGAAGGGGAAGGGGAAAGTAAAGGGAAAGGGAAAGGAGACGGAGGCAGCGAAGGGGAAGGAGGTCGAGAAGGAGAAGGAGGTCGAGAAAGGAAAGGAAAGGGAAAGGGAGGAGCTCGTGCACAAGGACGGGGGACGGATGACCACAAGAAGGAGTTGGAATCGCGCGTAACTCTGGAGACGATTCATGTATATGTTGACTAGAACTCAATTCTGTATGTTCCGCAGTCCCCGATTGAACTGGAGCGATTAGTCAAGCCGAGACCTAACATCAGTCGAAGTCAGGTCCGGCGTGCTGAACACTAGTCGGGCTAATGGCCCAATCAGTCAAGCTGAGATTCGGCGCGCCGAACATCTGCCGAACCATTAGTTGAACTTAGGTTCGGCAGGCCGAACACTAGTCGAACTTGATGTATCCAAATTTAGCAGTTCCCATTTGGGTTAAGTGACATTGTTTGGACCTGTGTGGATACGTGGCATCGTGTCGGTGATTTCCTCGTTGTTCATCCCCATCACCATCCCCATCATCACATCCGAACTACAGGAATCCATACACAAAGTAACTATGTCAGACTACTACTGGCCCTCTTCAAACCCCTCGTCGACCCACATCTCGTACGTAACCCAGGTTAGGTACACCGTGCATCCTACGGATTACGGGTACTTCGAGGTCAAGGAAACCAATACCAACGACGGTGGTACTGAGACCAGGGCCATACTTCCCCGGTATTACATCGACCATTTCATCAAATTTCTATTTCGCTTCAACCTCTGCATCCGGCTCTGGACCACGTACGGCAAAAGCAGGGCGAAGAAAACCAAACAACGTCTTCCCCGCCTCCTTCGCATCATGTGCCACCTGGACAACGTCGGCGAGAGCATCGTCCGTCCATCCCTCGCGCTTCGGAACGAGGACATCGAAGATTGGCGGTGCGATAACTTCAACGAATACCTTGTCACCGAATTTCTCCTCGGACGACATGACCCACCGGCGGTGCAGAAATTCCGGTCGACGACAGGCATCAACATCGAGCGAATTAAGCTCGACAGGTTAGGTAAGTACCTCGACTGTTATTCGCATATCTTTCACGCTTACTTGACTGGTAGACTGGGATCAGTACGGATTGTCCCGCATCGACGAGAGGCTGGAAGGCCACGACTACGACTACGATATCGACAACGTGCCTAAGGACGACTTGAGCGAACTATGGGAGCTGTTGGAGGCTCAGTACAGTCGCCCCCTCGACCCACAATGGAGTAAGTGTTCTGTTTTCCTTCCACCTCCTTTGTCTCATCCAGAACTCTACAAAGTATCGAGGTGGGTTAGCCGCAAGACGCAGGTGGTAGGGGAGCAGGGGGAGCAGGAAAAGGAGGAAAAGAAGAACATTGAGGACAACGAGGAGAAGGATTGTGGCGGTGACGAGGGCGACGATGACGAGGATGACAAGAATAATGAGGAGGAGGTGGTGGTGGTGGACAAGGGCACGGACAATGTGGACAACGACAACGACAACGATGATGATGATGATGACGATGACGATGACGAGGTGGTGGTGGTGGTGGTGGGAAAGGACGAGGAGAAGCAGTCAGAGACGGAGGCGGCGCAGGTTGAAGTTGAGATAGACATGGATGTGGAGGACGATGTCAGCATGCAGGTCACAGGTGAGTCCCTTTCTTCCATGCCGTATGTTACACCCTCATGCATTTCACTCCCCAGAATCCAATCCCACACCCCCTCCCCTAAATCAGCTTACGCAGACAGAGAAACGACGGGCGCGGGATGAAGATGATGAGGCAGAAGAGGGGGTGCCGAGGAAAAAGCGCTCGGTGACACCCAACCACCCCAGCGTCCCACAAACCCTTACAGGGTTTGACGCCACGTTTGTCTCGGTTCCTGCCCGTAAGTAGTGTACAATCTCGAGTACAATATGCAATACATGGTTCCTTATTCGCTCGGACAATTAGCTAGTTTGAGGAACCACGACCAGTGAGAATGGTCCCACGTGTGATGAAGTGAATGAAGTATGAGTGTAGCGACAGGTGTAGAGAAGTGGTACACATTGGTATGCATTTTGGTGGGCTGTTTGGTAGACCATCGAGTAGTACGATTTAAGTAGACTATTGGTAGACTTTGGGCCAGTAGATTGTGATATATGCATATGTGAGGATATATGATCTGATCAGTGCTATACACCAAACGATACATCATCATGGATGACCTCTTCCACCGCAGGAACGTCACGGATGACATTAGGCTGGACCACCTTCCGACACATTCTGGACAAGTGCTCGGTCAGCGTCTACCCTGAAATACTAGCTGGGTCGCCGTGTCACTCACCTGTTGGATCACAGTCTCCACATCCCTGTACTTTCCATCCACCTCCTCTGCTCTTCGCCTCGCCGCTTCCAGTCGCCTCGCCCGTCGGCGAGCCTTGCGTCTCTTGGCCACCTCCGCCTTTCTCTTGGCCACCGCCAGCGCCACTCTCCTGGCCTCCGCCTCCGCCACCTTCCTCATCGCCTCCTCACCGCGCCGCCACCACTCAAATGCCTTCCTCCGAGATCTGTCTTCATCTTCACTTTCACTGTCGCTCTCGCGGAGCTGCCTGTCTGTCCATGTGGTGACGTCATCGGGGTTGTATGTAGCAGACATGGGCGTCTTACAGGAAAGAGTGGACACACCGTGTAGAAATCTTGTGCGTCTTATATTCGACTGTAACACTCCGACTCAATTGTGCCTGGCAGGGTCGCTCCATTCAGAATGATCGGAGATTGAACTCCATCTAACCAATGTCGAGTACCGAGTCCTTCCGATTCCGGTTCTTCTGAGTGTAGGAAGATAGGATATGTGTAAGCGCTATGTCCATCCATCGCTGTCAGAGTTCACATACATGGTTCGTTACTCACACTTCATATAGTAGTATGTAATATGCAGTATGCAGTACGTGCACACATGTTCGGCATGTTCGGCGCATCTGCACAGCTATCGTAACGAAGGGTATAGTAGTATGCAGTACATGCACACACATGCCCAGCATGTTCGGCGCATCTACATGTGTATCTAGCGAAGTGTATGCGACCGTATAGTATAATGTACAGTACCACCAAACATGTTCGGCATGTTCGGCGCATCTGAACATCTATCTAGCGAAGTGTATGGTAGTATGTGGTGCAGTATACAGCACTTCGACAGATGGTCGGCAGGTTCGGCATGCTCGGCGCGCATCTAACACATCTATCCAGCAATGCGTACAGTAGCATGTAGTATAATATACAATCTACAGTACCTCGACTGATGTTCGGCATGTTCGGCGCATCTATACATCTATCCAGCGACGAGCATAGTAGTGTGGAATAGAGTATGCAGTACGTCCACACATTTACGGCATGGTTGAAAGGGACCCCTGCATCTGATCTGGTGTGACAGTGTGTGAGTCCGAGTCTGATTGGAAAATATCCAACGTGCTGGACGATATAATAATACGGGTAATCATCTAATACAAGTTTCGTTGTCGTCTACTACACTAGTAGGTAAATGGGTCGGCCAAGTCGGCCAAATGGTTATGTAGGACGCGGGCGAAGGTGTCTACCATGCTACGCATCGAGGAGGCCTCCACTGTCTTCAACCACAGACTCATCGTCTGTGACCTCTCCACCTCGTTGACGAAGTATGACGGATTGCCGTCGCTGTCGAACATCAGCCCGACGTCGATCCTGCACAGAACGCACAGGCTCGACTTCGCCCCTGCTGGATTGGTCTCCTGACGGACCAACTCCTTGTACGACCCATGGACTACCTTTACGACCTCGTCGGCAGCCTGCTCACGAACACGGCTGTCTCCACCTTCCGGATTGACGATGCGCTCTGCAGTGAGTGGGGTGGTCTGGCGGTTGCGCCACAGGTCCCTGAATGAACCAACGGTTATCGCCCGGCCGGCGCGTCGTGTATGACGGAGGGGACTCTTACCTTAGCTCTGCTAATGTCAGGAAGGACCTGACGCGCTGCCCGATCCACTCCCCGTCTTTCCCATGGAAGGTGTGGACGATGTTCTCGATGTGCCCACCCACCAGGAAGAACCGCCACTCGCCAATGGTGAGGAGCGTCTCGACGTACTCCTGAGACACCCAGGTCTCGTCGGCCACATGTGTGAGCGTGTCCAGGTGCGCCCACGTCCGCTTCGCGCCGAGGGTGTGACGCGCCCGATCTACCGCTCCGCCCGATCCAGTGATTGATTGCTCGGGCATGACCACAAACTCACCGCAGTCGCTATGGCTGCGTTTGAGGACGGTGCCAGAGGGGATATCGCAACCGTGTTCGAGTATGTCTGTGCGTGGTCGCAACCAGCCATTGGCGCTTGCGGCCATCTCGAGAATTTTTACGGTCTTCCATTTATTTCCTGCCATGTGGAGACTGGGAGCTGGGGGCCATAGGGGAACCACTCGAGCGAGGACGGCGAGTGTGCGCTCGTATTGTTCGCGTTCTGCCCCATATAGATCGTATGCAGAGTTGGGCGATCTGTGTGAATGATGAGCGAAGGTGGGGTTAGTGAGTATGTGAGAGGCGTACGTCGTGTTTATGGTATAGTCCATACCACCGATGATACAGTCTTGTGAGTGTATTACCGCCCACCTTTGCTGATTCTCAGCGCTGGACCTCGGGTTGATGAGAACGGCTTTGAAGTGCTCCCATGGCATGTATGTGACCTCGAACACCGGCTCGTTCTCGATGCGGTATTCTGCGAGGCACAGGATCATCCAGAGCTGGATTAATAGACGTCAGTGTAGTCATGTCTTCCAAGATATGCGACTCACCCATTCCGTCAGTAGCATCAGGGTCCCAGGCGCACTACGCTCCTGCTTCGTCGGCCTTTGGACCTTGTACTGCACGCCCTTCAGACCTTTAATGTCCTTCAGCTGGTCGGCCGTGAGATGGCGCCTGACCCAACCCAGGTCAATCAGAGCGGTGTCATGATTTCGACGTGTGCGGCTGGGGTCCGGGACGAACAAGAGTTTCATCTTCCTTCGTGGTGCCGTGCCTACTGCACCATAGGTACCATATGAGTATATGAAGTCCGAGGGGCAAGATCTCCCGGACACCGCTGAGGAGGATGTACGGCTTGCGGTCGCTGGGACCACGCTGGTAACCGTCAATCCTTGCATGACCACATCGTCGTCCTCGTCGTGGCTTTCATCGTCCTCGTCCTCGTCGCTCTCGTCCTCGTCACTGTCGTCAACGTCCATGGCATCGTCGCCCTCCCTGCGGCTGTCGGAGCTGCATCGTCGCGTCACATTAACGGTTAACCAGCCATAACTGAGTACATACATTGGTGTGACGAGGAGGCGCCAGTTTACCTGGCCAACGTTCCAGCTGGGGATGTGCTTGGAGAAGAAGTCATCGATGGCCTTTGACGACATGCCGTGCAGGACCATTCCTCTGATCGCCACGGCGTGGTCGTCCTTGGTGGCATTGCGGGTATACGTTTTGTTGACGGCTACAGGACACGGTGCCTTGCAGCCGGGGTGCATCTTCGCGTTGGTCGAATGGCGCCTTGCAGCGCTGCCCTCCTTAGCCCAGAGGACACACCCCCGTCGCTGGCTTTCGCAGGTCGACGGCTGGCATGTGTGGTTGCAAAGAGCGAACCCGTGCTGAGCTCTGTGTGACATGTTGATTAGAGAAAAGCGGGGTAGATGGGTGTTGGGTTTTAGGATAAGTGGACCAGATGGACTCTGGCTTGATTAAAAGTGTGGGGCGTGTGGTCAACATCACCACCCTCGCGCCGTCCACACTGTACGTAATTGCCACACGTGTACAGCCTGCCGAACATGCCGAACATCGTTACTCGTGCTCCGTGCATTGTCTCCATAACTAGTAACTGAATGCTGCAGGTACTCCGTATTACGCTACCCGGACATTGTGGACCTGCCGAACCTGCCGAGCATCAATGCCCACAACCCCCTGGATACATGTGTAACGCGCTGAACATGCCGAACATCAGTAGAGGTATTGTATATTGTATATTATACTACACACTACTGTACACTTCGCTGGATAGATATGTAGATGCGCGCCGAGCATGCCGAACATATGTCGAACTACTGTATACTACACTACATGTACTACATGTACTACCATACACTTCGCCAGAATAGCTGTTTAGATGCGCCGAACATGCCGTACATCGGTGGTGGTACTGGATATTATACTATATGATTGTACACACTTTGCATTTTCAAATGTCCTCTATTGTGCTCCTCGCTATAAAGTGTACAGGAGGTCTACTTAGGTCTATTGATGATGTGTACAAAAAGTCTACCAAAAAGTCTACCAAGCGTGTACAAAAAAAGCGTACCAAAGTGTAGTCAAAGTGTACTTGAAGGTTACCAAAGTCTACCAAAAAGTGTACATTACTGCCCACGTGTCTCTTTTCATTACGCTACAAGTCCACACTTTGTCTCCTTTTTCTCATTGTTGCTCGCAGTTGTCATTTGTTTGTATCACTTACATAAGCAACCTTGTCTGCTCAAAATACTCCGAAAAACGCGGTCAAATTTCATGTTCATCCTCCATTTGCCTTGCCCATCTTAATTAAAGTCGTGCTAATAGGCAAAAGCGTACAAAAATGCAAAAAGGCTGGTCGATGTGTACCAAAAACGTAATCGAGGTGTGGTCAAGGTGTGAGCAAAAGTGTAGTCAACCTGTACATAAAGTGTACAACAAAGCATAGCGAATGTGTACGAAAAAGCATACGAAAAGCGTACGAACAGGGTACAAAACAGCATAGTCGAGATGTAGTTGCGGTGTAGTCAAAGTGCACCCGAAGTGTACCAAAGGTGGTGTTCAGGTAAGCTACCGGCCCATACACAATTCGCTACACACATGTGTAGACCCGCCGAACATGCCGAACATCACCAGGGGTGGGTCTTATTTTATCGATTGGACCAACCACCAAGCGGCACAACGAAACATCGATGGACTACGAGCAGTACCACAAGACCGTGGTCCGTGGTCCAGATGGACTCACACAACGACCGTGATCCACACACCGCCCGCATTGTTTGTAGTCCAGAAGGATTCGCATGATAATAACCCATATTACGAATGACACAGATGGACGATGAAAGGTCCACCACTAGTAACAAAAGGTGTACCGAACATGCGCGGAGAAAGTGTAGTCGGCAGGAAGGTGTACAACTTGTTGTCAGTGACAGGGAAAAACTCCGGACTAACAAGAGTAGTATCGGTGCTGATGGACCGCATTCATTTGTGCAGGACTGTATATTAACTAGGCTAGTATGTAAACGGATTTGCCAAGTTGACCAGGTGATTGTGTAGCACGCGTGCGAATGTATCAACCATGCTGCGCATCGAGGCATCCTCCACCGTCTTCAACCACAGACTCATTGTCTGTGACCTCTCCACCTCGTTGACGAAGTACGATGGGTTGCCATCGCTGTCGAACATCAGCCCGACGTCGATCCTGCACAGGACGCACAGTGTGGACTTGGCTCCCGCTGGATTCGTCTCCTGTCGGACCAATTCTTTGTACGACTCGATGACTACTTGGCATATTTCGTCCCAAGCCTGCTTACGAATCCGCCTGTCGCCGCCCTCCGGATTCAGGATCGTTTTGGACGTGAATGGTGTGTTGTGCCGGTCGTTCCATAGGGCCCTAATTGAACAGTCAGCCATCGTTCAGCTCTGGTATTGGAACACTTACTTCAACTCAGCCAACGAGAGGAATGACTTCATGCGCTGCCCGATCCAGTTGCCGTCATTCCCATAGAAGGTATGGACGATGTTTTCGATATGCCCACCGACCAGGAAGAAACGCCACTCGCCAACCGTGCGGAGAGTTTCGATATACTCTTGGGATACCCATTTCTCGTCATCCGTGTAGGTTCGCTGATGCAGATACGTCCATGTCCGCATCGCCTTCAGCTCCTGACGTGCCATATCTGCCGGTGCGCCAGACGCAGTGACCGACTGCTCGGGTAGAACGACATACTCACTGCAGTCGGCGTGACTGCGTTTAAGCACGGTGCCTACTGGTATGTTGCAGGGTTGCTCGAGCATCAGTATGTCGGTGCGGGGTCGGGACCAGCCGTGTGCGTGCGCCGCCATGTCGAGTATCTTGCCTGTATTCCATTTATGAGCCGCCATGTGGAGGGAGGGAGCTGGGGGCCACAGTGTGACTACTCGAGCGAGGACGGCGAGGGTCCGTTCGTAGTTTGTGCGGTCTACTCCGTAGATGTCATATGCAGCATTGGGCGATCTGCACTGATTGTCAGTGAAGGCGGGATGGTCAGACCAATGGGAATCGTACGTGGTGTTGATGGTATAATCCATACCACCAATAATGCAGTCTTGCGCTCGTATCAAGGCCCACCTTTCTGCGCTCGCCTTCGGGTTGAGGAGTACGGCCTTGAAGTCGTCCCACGACATGTAGGAGACCTCGAACGTCTTATGGCCCTCGATGCGGTATTCCGCGAGGCAGAGGATCAACCACAGCTAGATTGGTAGACGTCAATAGTGTGGCGAGCATGTCAGAGGATGTGACTCACCCATTCCGTCAGTAGCGTGAGCGTACCTGAACCATTGCGCTCCGCCTTCGTGGGCTTTGAGACCTTGTGCTGCACACCCCTTAGTCCACGGATGGCCTTCAGCTGGTCGGCCGTGAGGTGGCACCTGACCCAACCACGGTCCTTCGAGGCGCTGTCACGACTGTGACGTTCACGGCTGGGGTCCAGGACGTACAACAGCTTGATCGTTTTGGGTGCCGTGTCCACCACGCCGCGAGTACCAACCGTGTAAATAAAGTCAGACGTGCACGATCGCCCCGACATCCCTGCAGACGATGCACGGCTTGTTGCCACTTTGTTCACATTGGCCGCCGTCAGGCCCTGCATTACCACGTCGTCATCGTTGTCCTCGTCATCACTTTCGTCACCGTCGCTCTCGTCGTCGCTTTCGTCCTTGGTTTCGTCAACGTCACGCTCGTCAACATCCATCGAATCGTCTCCCTGGCTGTGGCTGTCCGAGCTGCATCGTTGGCTCAGATGAATGCGGTGAGCGATGACTGCATTTACATACCGCGGAGTGGCCAGCAGATGCCAGTTCACCTGGCCCACATTCCAGCTGGGTATCCGCTTGGAGAAGAAGTCGTCGATGGCCTTAGAGGACAGCCCGGCCTGAACCATGCCTCTGATCGCGACGGCATGGTCATCTTCGGTGGCATCGCGTGTATAACACTTTCTGACAGCCACTGGGCAAGGTGCCTTGCAGCCTGGGTGCAGCTTGGCGTTGGCGGAATGGCGCCGTGGAGCGCTACCCTCCTTAGCCCAGAGGATACATCCACGTCGCTGGCTTTGGCATGGTGTCGATTGGCAGGTGTGATTGCAGAGGGCGAATCCGTGTTGAATGCGGTGTGACATGTTGGTCGGGGATAGATGGGGTGGGGTGGTAGATGGGATGGATGGTGGGATGGGATGGATAGTAGATGGGATAGATGGCGAGTGGGAGATGGTGAGTGGAATTGACGTGCCTCTGGCGGATTAAAAGCGTGGCACTTGTCGTCGCTTTCAACAATGGTACATCACGGTCCTAGTAGCGCTTGCTGAACTCACCGAACTCGCCGAACATCGTCACCACCGCTCCGTCCATTGTCTACGTAACCATCAACTGGGATATACTATGTATTACGCCACCGCCTCATATACACATCCTCCATTACGTGTGTAGACTGCGTAGACCTGCCGAACTCGCCGAAGGTCTCCAAGGTTACACCACGTGCTAATGGCTCATATACAATTCGCTACAAACACGTGTAGAGGTACCGAACTTGCCGAACATCACTAGGCCTACTATGCATACATTTCGCTGGATACATATGTATACCCGCCGAACCTGCCGAGCATAGATAGAAGTAATAGAAGTACTTACATATTATTGTACATGCCAGTTTACACTTCACTGGATATACGGGTACACTTGCCGAACCTGCCGAACATCGCTGGCACATCGTGCACATTGTACTACATACCCGTATACACTTCGAAACGTGCAGGTGTAGAGGTGCCGAACATCGTTGCGACTACTCACTGTTATTGTACACCCTTCATGCCGCCATCCAATCAAGACGGAAATGTGGTACATGCCAGTTTGCACTTTGCTAGATGTACTGGTACACATGCTGAACCCGCCGAACATCGCTGGCACATCGTGCACATTGTACTACATACCCGTATACACTTCCGGACATGCAGGTGTAGAGGTGCCGAATGCTGTGTATATAGCAATGAATTCACAAGAAGCCCTGTTTACCTTTGGAGCGACATGTTGGGCAGTCATAATATTGTGGCGGGATTTCCTCCAACATGTCATTGACCTCCCACTCCTGCAGCAAGTCTACGCTGACCTGCATCCGCTCCCACTCATCCTTGGAAGGGCCTCGGTTGGATCCCTTTATGGTGTTGTACACCTTCCATGCTGTCTCTGAAAGCAAACCATTCCCAACTATACCGTCGTTTTGTCCACGTTGTACCGGCTTGCGTAGGATCCTGAGGAAGCGCCTCAAATGAGGCCAGGTTCCCGTCAGCTGGGTGCGCTCTACTACGAGCATGGCAATGCCATCCGGACCAGCAGGGAGGGGCCGTTTGAGACACGCCATGTGATGCCAGGTTTTACAGAATTGGCAGAACCTCTGAATATCATGATCAGGATTATATGGTCCACAATCAGGACAATCTGTCGTGGATTGATTCTGTCCAGACCCCGGAAATGTATGTGTGAATGAATTCATCGATCAACGAATCATTGGTAGCGTATGTTCTTACCATGATCTGATATGACCCAGCTTTGGTGGTCGTCTTCCCCTTGCCACGTCGCGTCTCCTTCTGAGGCATAAGCGTCATCATCCACCGACAGAATAAGATTCCGGGTTTGATGTTGTCGCAGTATGGCGCAGCATCATCAAAGCGCAATATGACCTCATCGGCTTTGAATGACAATGTTAACAAGAGGTTCCTCTGCTTCCTTCGAGGCAATGCTTACACTCTATGCAGCCAGCATCTATTATGTAAGTCTGGTTATCTAGCACGAGCTCGTTGAATGCTAAGTGGTTGTAAAAGCTGGAAGATATAGTGTAAGCACTATAGAATCGCTAATAACATCCCATGCAAGACATACCTCTCTCCTTTAAGATCCTGCTTGCGATGGAACCATTGTATCATGACCCAAATATTCTTAAACTTCCCCTCCTATATTATCAAGACATCTACTGTGAGTCACGGACAAGGAAATTCATGTGTGTGATGTTATACCTCATCTTCATTCATCTCCACACTGATGTCCTTGATTTTCGCCTGCCATAGCTCTTGATTAAAAGCTCTGACTGTCACTCTGACGGCAAGGCATCTGTTAGTAGAATCCCACGGCGCATCGCGAACAATGGCTATCACGCACAGGTCATCTCTGTAGAATGTATGTGAGTCTGTTCCAAGGAATTAACGCATCAGTGCATCGAGTGTTCAGTGAGCACCATCAACTACCTTTGGTTCTCTCGTTGATGACTGTATGCAGAGGGGTTAGCATGTGATGAGCACTGACTTGCATGCACGTACCAATGTATTTTTCACTCATATGGAATCGTGAAAACTTTGTCAGGGTTGGTACCAGCTTGGCATTAGCTTTGTTCGTCATGATATGGTCAGGGGGATGTAGGAATACCATCATATATATATCATCATCGAATCCTTCAAGCCCTGAGGTAACTGTATTTGGACTGATCTGGAAGCCTTCCACGCAATCCATGGCATGATTGATGCTTGATGGATGTATTGATCGTCTTACTACAGCACAGAACTGTTACCCCGTATGGTTAGTTGTATTTGTAAGATATCATATCATATATATATAGCATGGCAGAAGACAAAGGTCGCCTGTTCGATTTATTTTGGTCCACAGTCTGGTGTGACACACGATAAATCTGATAGCCCACTTCATTCAGCCCTCCATCCACTTGAGCCCCCACCTGCTCTCCTCTCTATCTACACACTATACCCGATCCACAGGGTTAAGTGGGGCCCCTGGGACCTTTCCCATTTTCTCTTTCATTTACCCCCGCCACCTTTAGGGGAGTCCTTAGGAGGGACAGACTTCGTAATACATACATACCAGCAGCAGTATCTTCTAAGTCCTCCCCTTGGAGTGATACCGACGCAGAGGTCGTGCTCTGTTTGTCAAGGCCGACTTGGGAACCGCCATATTTCCAAGGCTGAGGCATTGCTTAGGTATCTGGATAGTGATATCCAAGGTAGACCTTAGAAATAAATTAGCTGTACATATTCTCCCACAGATCGACTCCTGGTGGTCATGGCAGATCATAACCGACTCTACAAATCGTCCATAGATGATATCCTGCGCCGACTGCCGAAATTGAATCCAACTGGATCCACCTCCCCTGCTACGTCATCGAATGATGACGATCACAATCCAACCTCTCCACCATCCGGCACTGCAGTTCTACCATCATCTGATCTGCAGTCATATGATGACTGGATCGACTATTTGAGTGGCAAGGCTAAAGTCCATGGGCCTCCATCCTCCTTTGCGGTACCATCATACGATGAAATCCTGGATCGCTTCATACCGGTACAACAAGATGGCGATATTTCCAATGTCCATGAGCCTGAGCCTCCTCCCCCATCACCTTCTTCTCTCGCACTGTCCTTTGGTGATGATGGAGATCACAAAGAGGGTAACTGCATTGTTTCTCGTTCTAAGTTTCAAATAAAACATCTCATGACATGGTACAGGATCGTGTTGTGCTCCATCGAGATCCTCCAGAAGTAGACCTTTGAAAAGGAAATATCAGGATGACGATCTTCAGGACTCTGAAAACTCAGGCAAGTTCGTTTTTGGAGTGTTACATTCACCCGTCACAGTTACTTTAGATGTACGTGTGGAAGTAGCTGTTCCAAAAAGACCGAGAGGACGACCACCAAAAAGAAGAAGGGTCAATGATGGGGTCAAAGGCAAGTACCGAACAAAATAATAATAAGCTAAAGGCTGACATGGTCAATCGATCACCTTCTGGCAGTGCCCCCAGCACCTGTACCTCAAGGTATGTGGTTCTTTCCATGTGATGGATAGATGGATTGCTCATGCTGTCCAGTCGTGAAAAGGGGCAGAGGAAGACCTCCGAAACGCAAGCGTGCTCGGAAGCCACCCCGAGCTATAGAAGATGACGACAACCCTGCTCCAGAAATAGGGTTGGTTGAAGAGTCTCAGCCACACAGAATAGAGTGCAGCCCCCAGCACGAGCCTCTGGCAGACCCATCACGACAAAGGTTTCCATGGGAGGAACAATCACAGCCTGGGGAAGATTTAGATTCAGGCTTGAACAATGCTCCCGAGCTTCCAGCGCGGATGTCCAGGCAAGATATCAGTGGTAAGAAGATGCCCCTGTACAAATGAATCATACTGAAATATATCTTCAGCAACGGTCCTGTCGGTTGCTATCCTATGGCACACTGCATACACAGAGCTGGAAACGCTTGGAAATAGACAATGGCTGGACAGCCTTGTCTGTGACTTTTATCTCGCCTCCATCTGGCATGACAGTGATGGCAATGCTCAATGTCGGTTTCTCATGATCTTTCGACTCAGGCCCGACCTTCAAATCACTCCCACGGAGGTGGATACCTATAGGCATACTCATCATGTGCTTGTGAACGAGCCCTGTCCCATGATTCCAGTGGCCTTCCTTGTCCATGAGGTGACATCGGCACATTACTTTGCTGTGGTGTTTGACTATGCTACCCACACTGCATATGTGTTTGGAAGAAAGATTAGTGTCGACAATCCTCAATACGATCCTGCCTGGACAGCCTGGCAAGGGCCGGAACGCTGGCGAACTATAGCCGACCTCCACCATTGGAATGGGGGAGATCCGGAGATGGTCTTCGTGATTAGCAGAGACTGGAGACAGAATGGGTACGACTGTGGGCCCATTGCATGTGCCATCATCAAAATGTGCATGGAGGAAGGTCTTGAAGAGACATGGCGAATGTTTCAAGAATCGCTCACAGCTCCACCTGCAATTCCATGTGGTCACATCATTCGGTTGAACATGCTTGGGGCTATTCGGCAACGGTGCATGACCAGCTTTAGGGACTACATGCACTTCATCGTCCATCCACCTCATGGCTGGGATTATGCAGAACTTGATGATGAAACAATCCAGCAGATGCAGTCTGGGGGGAATGTAGAGCGGGACAACCAGCTGCTGCGTTCTCTGATGCTGGCCAGCAGCTCCTGTCGGGAATGTCAGGCGTCCATTGCTCGGGAAGCTGCTAGAGAGACCGGGAAGAGCTGGAATAGAGATAGGAATCAGGACGAGGAAGATGTGCAGGACGAAGAGGATCAACAGGAGGATCAGGAGGATCAGCAGCAGAATAATGAGGAACCTCGACAGGATTCTGGCCAGGACAGAGCCAAGGCCTTGTTTGCTCTAATCAAAGACCACAAGATACTGCATGGGGCACGCCTGCGCCGAGCACATCACCCCGCCCGTGCTGTAGGCCATCCTTCCAGGACTGCAGCCAAAAAGAAAGAGATAGCTTTGAAAGAGGCGGACGGCCAGAACCGAGAACAGATGTCCATTGCCGTCCGTGGATACACGTGTAATGCGCCGAACATGCCGAACATCAGTGGAGGTGTTGTAGGTTGTATATTGTATATTGTACTACATACTGCTGTACGCTTCGCTGGATAGATGTGTAGATACGCGCCGAGCATGCCGAACATATGTCAAAGTACTGTACACTACTCTGCATATACTACCTTACACTTCGCCAGAATAGCTGTTTGGATGTGCCGACCATGCCGAACATCGGTGGTGGTACTGGATATTATACTATATGATGGTACACACTTTGGATGTTCGAATGGCCTCAGCCAAAGGGGTCGTGGAAGGATTTGATGAAGGATTTGAGTTAGGTATGTGATGCAGCAATGTGGATAGATTAGTCTGGCTGAACTAGTACGGTAAATGCATGAATGATGTCAAGCACATCCCCTCCCCCTCCCAATCAGGCTGCACAACGAAGGATTGCTAGGAATAGTAGTACATTCTGCTCCAACTTTGGTTAGTCTATTTCATGATGTACACGCATGGATTACGATGCACACTTTATGGACTGATTAACATGCGAGGGATATTTAGAAGATTCAGATTCAGAATATGTGACGCTGCCTGCTGATAGTAGCCCAGAACCGGATATCGATGTAGACATCCATGGAACTCCAAAAGAACGGTGTGAGCACAGTGAGCATATTCTCACTGAGCTCAATGTGCACATCGTATCATATTCGGAATATATTGGCATATAGTCCCCTTTGAGGGTCTGTATTTTCATCTACACATTGCTAATCTACCAAATAAATATATACTACCTACAATAGACTTGCTTCAGCGGTTACATATCCGTCAGGAAAATAAGAACTGTTTGTGTTCCCTAAAAATATACTGGATCCTTCATGACGGTGATGTGCTTTTCGCTATCACCCCACAAATTCAAATTCCATCCGCTCCATCATCGGCCATCCTGTTGTCTATACTCGCTGATGCTTACCCCAACCTACTCGACTGTACAAATTGAACATCTATAGAATATCCCTTTTTGCCTCTCTGACCAACAATATGGTGAAGCATCGCAGTATCATGTTCTACTGTGATGCACCTCCCGTCTCTCGCATCTGCCGGTCTCCATATATCAGTGTAATTCACAAGCGCTGGGTATTGCACATGGTTACTCTTTCCCGACCAGTCGAAGTCAATGATCATAAACTTCGTCCTCTCTGTCTTCTTCACCATGATGTTCGTATCCCGGAGGTCTCCATGCACCAACTTGCGTTCGTGCAGCGTCTTCAATTCCTTGTCGATAGACTCGAACAATAACTGCGGCAGCACCTCGCTCTTCGGCACATCGGCCAATAAATCATAACCGACGAGCTTGTCCATGACCACCATGTACCACCCTCCAGGGAGCCATTGGAATCCGTGTAATTTAGGCGCGAAGCCCAAGCTCGCAAAATGCAAGTGAGCATCCCGCGAGTAACGTCGGACGAATTTGATGCAAACAGGACGTTTGTCTGCGCCTAATTCCCCGAAGAAGATAAGCTTCCCCTTGTCGGGCTGCTCCCTGTAACAGAAGTTTTGCATGCTCTTGTCGTCGACCGACTTGAACCTGGTGGAATGTGGAAACAACATGTCATGAGACACTGTGTCGCCAAGGTTAGCACCACCAGACAGGCCTTCATAATATTTCTTCAGTGATCTGACAGCTTTGCAGAACGCAGCCATATGACGTGCTGCATTCTGTTGACTCCACGTATCAGACACATGGTATTGGAATGCCACAGGCGTCGAGATCACCTGCACGATAGGACGTAAATTCCATACCGCACCAGCAAAGAGGAGCTGTGATCCTGAAGAACAGAGTGTTGTCCCATCAGAATGTTATGCCTCGAAGAAACCTAATGCTAACCCGTCAGTACCAAAAGAAGACATGGCAGGGCAGAATCCGGCATGCTAGCTGCGTGCGGTCTCGTCGACTCCACGTAGTATTGAGCAGCTTGCATATATGGCTCTGAACTTGAGACCGCCGCCTCGTTCTTCACCTCGGCGATCACGTACGAATGACGGGTGTTTTCGTGGTACACAGACATCTCAGCATCTGTCGCATAATTAGTCCCCTGCACCTTGCTGTTGGTGCGAAACTCGAGCTGCGCGGCAGAATTAAAGATCTTGATAACCTCTTCCACTCGCTGCTTTTCGTCCGCATACAGGGCTGACATCGCAACGGCCAGCTTCTCGAGGAAGTCATTGTCTTGTTCAGTCAGTATTGTCTTGGCATGGCAGTCATCTTCCAACTGGCCAAAGACTGGATGGAGCAATGTCGCTGGGATGGCTTCTTGGGCGTCGCGAGGACGGCCACAGAGTATTCGGGTGTTTGGGTTTTTCTGCGCTTCACGGAATGATGAAGGATGTGAGCCAGTGGAAGGCGATTGCTTTCTGGCAGAGCGTGCTTGGAGGTAGGACTCTCGCGCCCTTGTAATCGCAATATGGTGACCACGTGTTCCTGCGCTCGGATCGTAATTTGACCGAGGATGCGATCCTACCACCCAGACGTCAGCACAATACACGAGGCTATACACTCAACGTACTGGCATCCTTGGAGGTCACCACAATA
>JBBPND010000191.1:0-18735 GCA_038090655.1 Gastroboletus turbinatus
CTCGCGGAGGGCTTCGCATCGGGCAAGTTTACCCATCCTGATGAGCATACCCCACCACACGAAGTGGTGCGCCTCGCCAAGGACCAGTTTTCACGCTGGTGTGTGTCCGTGAGCAAGCGCTTGAAGGGCAACAACACCTCGTCGTCTACATTCGTCATCCGAATGTTTGCCGGCGACGCGTTGATGCTCTGCCAAGCCCTCAAGTATTGCGAGGTGACGCGGTCCCCAGTCACGCCATACAATGTCGCTGCATGGCGATTGTCCACCATCACGCTCGACGACTACTATTATGGGCGCAATGCGCTGTCTCCGGCGCCGCTGTCGTTCAACGTGATCGACACGTCGAATATTCTGGATCACGCTGGACTTGTCAATGTCCTCGTCGTCACTGCGCCGCTCCTGTGCAAAACGCCTTCGGCGACGCTGTATACCGAAGGGCTTCTCAGGACGGGTGACGATCCTTCCCAGGCAATCTTAGAGCACGTCTGCGGCGACCTTCCGACCATGGCCCTCCTCTTGGGCATCATCCCTTCGACATTTATATCCCAGTTCAACACACGTTCCAATGTCTACGAAACCCTGAGGATGAGCGAGGACGCAAAACAGTATCACGAACGGTTGGCCTGGAAGGCAATCGGGCTTCGAGGACCAAGGGCACAACATGGGCCTGACGACGTGCTGACACCTCCCCAGCGCCTATGCTTCTCCCCAGAAGGCCTCGCCAGCTTTCTCTTTCACGTCTATGTCCGCATGTTCTCCGACGAGGATGTCAGGTCCCGATTCCAACTCCTTTCGTTTTCGCCAGAGCGTATGCTCCGGGAGTTACAGCGCTCCGGCGTGCTTCACTATAACCGTCGTTCCTTTGCCCTTTTTGTGCATTTCGTGAAGACGAGGGTAGAGACGGACTGGTATCGCGCGATGGATCTATTTGAGGACTTGGTCATGGCCGACGGGCCGTTGATCACGGGACAACACGCATACCAAGAACTCTGTTGTCAACTCCACCTCCTTGGCGTATACACCTCCCAGTGGATGTCCATTCCAGCCCTCCACCTTCTCCAACACGAAAATGCCACCTCCGACAATGATGACCTCGGGTTATTCCGCGACTGGACTCGGACACACATCCCGCAGGTCGTCACGCTCGTGCTCGTCGTTCCCCGAGATGCCATCGCGAAACTCGAGCCCGATTTTATGACCGTCGGGACCCCAGTGTTGCAATGCGACATGCACGACGGGCCGCGTCAAAACTGGTTCGCCGTCACCTCGGCTACGTTTGGGTCGCTGCGCGTCTCTGGCAAGGGCGAGCACCGGATAGGCGTCGTCATCGAAGGCGACGCGGACGCGGACGCGGCAACGACGGGTACAGAGACGTCTGCGGGGCAACCGCCGTGGCGGACGAAGGCGCCGTTGATCATCACCTTTTCGGTCCCGTCCATCTCGGTGATGGACTTTGCGCAGAACCCGAGGGCCACGGTCGGTTTGGCGTTGCGTGCCACCGTAGGGGTGACTGCCAAGTTTGCGGATCGACTTGGGTTCAATTTGACGGTGTTTAGGACGCAGTTGGCGGATGCAGCGCGCGTGTTTGTGTTGGCACGGCGTCCTGTCGTAGGTACAAGCATTAGCACCAGTACGGGCAGGGGCGCGGGCGCGGTTATGGCTAGTCACTGGCAAGAGAACATGAGGGGGGCTTCATCATCGGAGCAAGCCACTAGCAGCCCGGATATGCCTCGCACTAGCACAGACGTACACGTGCAGATGAGCGACACGTTCTCTGCTGTCAAGTCCTTTACTGTACGCATCGACATCACGGATCCTAGTGCACGAGCGGCCCTCGCAAACGTGCAGACAATTCCGACTGTCAGCTCTGGGTCTGGGTCAACGCGAAGCCTCGATGCGTGCGTGAAGATAGGGACACACACGTATACTGTTCAGTTTCCACTCCCTGTGGATGTGGCCCGCGTGAGACTGCGTGTCGCGAGGCGGTCGGCGTATATCGAGGTGAGTCGTGCTGGTACTTTTGTGCCAATGTCACAGGGACATGGAATCCCGTTGTATCGCTGACGCTGACGCCTTGTCCTGTTCTTTGTCCAGGTCGTAGCGCCTTCCGCTTCGTTCGACGTCCGACCTGAGCGCGATCTCTCGAACCGGTTTGCATCCTTGTCCCTGGACCCCAACGACGACGGCACCCCGACGCTGGGAAGCATCCACCGCATCAATCTCGACCGATGCCCCGCGTTCAAGCTTCCCAAAAATCCATCAACGCTCAACTGGTTCCACATTCATCTCATTCTGGTGTTCTCCGAGTTCGAGAAACAGCGTGCGCTCCGTGGCCACGCAATGGATACGCTCCTACATGTCAAACAAACGCTGCACCTCCTTTTACGCTCCGCCGCAGGCGCAGATCCGGATGAACAAACCCCAGGAAGGGTATTTGCCCTGTTCGACAGGTCGCGCCGAGTGCCATATCTCTACATCGTCGTTTCAGGCATGTGCTTGGACGTTGGATCGCACACGGTGGTTGCGGACGCATTCGTGGCGCCGGGTACACCTGCCGTGCGAGCGGCGCTATCCCAGATCGTGCTGCGTGATGCGTGTACATCCAAGGGTGACGTTCGTGACCAAAGTCCAGATGACCTTGCGATCCGGTACATTGTTACAGACGCAGACGAAACTGCGGCGTGGTTCCATCTCCTTCCGCGCCTGACCGAACGGTGTCGGACGTGGTCGCACAAGGCGACGTGCGTTTATCGCACTTCGAAGCAATACCAGCAGAAGCCCGGCGAACACGCGTGGGGGATACAGAGCCCGCTGTGTACCTGCGGCGCAGGCATAGGCACCGAGATCTTGCCAAGGCAGTTCGAACGGGTCGCACCGAACCTCACACGAGCTGCGTTCGGCCCACTCTTTTCGGTGCCGTACTTGAAGGAGGTGGACGTGCCTGTGGGCGGCCCGGTTATGGAGATGGGAATGGGAATGTTTCGAGAAGGTGTCAAGTTCAGGGCCCCATTGTGGCACGACCGGAACGTCGACGTTGGCAAGACGGACGCGGTCGGGGTGGGACATCGGTGTCGGTCGTGTGACGAGGTGGGTCGTCTGACGTGCAGTAGGTGCAAGCGTGCGCGGTATTGTTCCAAGGAGTGTCAACGTACAGACTGGAAAGCTCACAAGAAGGATTGTCAGAGTGCCATTGAGTCGGAGTGAGGGTTGGATCTGGCGTAGGCGTATACTCGCTCTCGTGGAGTGCTTGGAACTAGTGCCATGGACCTTGTCTCCGTCCCAAGTAGATATCCGAAATTTCCGCCTAATTTTTAGTAGCAGTATAGCTTGGTGTAGTCGATACGCTCGTCAATTGCAGGCTGACTGCAAGCTGTGTACGACTCTGGCGTAGTATTTACTATTACATAATACTACCTCTGTTAGCGTATCCTCTCTACGTTCCTCTCTACACCCACCGACTCCGAAACTAGTCTCCACCAACGATTAATCGATCATGTCAAACGCCATGGAAATGGCTTGTAAACGTGTTCCCCAGTTTCTATCTCAGGCGTTCGGTCATGGGACCCTATCAGGAGGCTTGCATACCAACCCGATGGACAAGAACTTGTGGCCGCTGTCAATGCCGACGGGGCTATCACAGTCTGGAATGTAGAAAAAAAAGGACAAACAACCGGATTGCGTTGCGGATGGTATCGAGCTCATGGCCTCATTGCGACCAGGAAAACTATATAGATCGTCACCGACTTGGACGCGAATATCGAGTTATGGAGCCCAAGGATGTACGATGACCCTTGGGGGTGGGAAGATCCCAAGTATAACTTTAAAACACTTCAACGGACTCACCAACGGGATTGTATCGCCAAGATTGCTGTCTCCCCGGATGATCGATTCATCGCAGTTGTTGAACAGACCTTAATCGTTCGCGATCTGGATAGTGGATAAATCAAATGTTCCATCGATGTTGACTGGCCCGGGAGTGTGCAGTCCCTGTGTTCCTCTTCCAACGGGGACAAACTGGTGTTTACCATTTATCCAGACTGTATGAGCGTGTATGAGGTCGAAAGTGGTGCCCTCATTCCTTGTAGCCCTGGATATTGTGGTCAGTGCGTGGTGTGGTCACTGGATGGTAACCAGCTCTTTTTTTCATCGGTGCAATGGCATCACCGCCGTTCTCAGTTGGCCAGAAGGCGCCGTCCGCGAGAGAGATAAAGGCGTGTGTAGTCCGAGTGCGGAAAAGGTTGACAAGCTTTATCACGCACTTTTCTCGGACGACAGATGGCTTCGGTTTGTCCGTTCCGACAATGGCATGTTCTCGAGCACCGAAGGTGGTTTCGTTGTAAGTCAGCTTACTTGGTCCCCACCCCTGATCTACAGACAATGGCGAAGGAACTCTTTTGTCTCCTAACACATCGGGCTCAGACAGGTCGGAATGTTCCTGCGTGCCACTCAGGCTAGCAGGCCAGAAACCGAGGTTCGGAGTCACTACAGCAGAAGAATCAAACATAATCTCGTCCTTTGCATTGTGAGTTTATAATACCCTATGTGTGCTTGGCGTCAAACTGTGAATGTTTTGTCATGTTTTGTTCAAGCCTTGGCTCTGACCACGCGATTAGGATCTAGCGTGGCGGAGCATTCTTGATTAGAGTCTGCATGTATGTAGGACATGCGCGTATATAGTGTTACAGACTGTGCATGATCAATCCAATTCGGTTGAAGGGCTCGAACCTCGAGCGGATAGGCTTATCATTGCACTATATAAAGCTAGACTACACGTACTTGAAATCGAAGCGTTCTCTCACCAAAGTTGGGAGATCTAGAAACAATTACAACTTCGGCATGCAGAGTAACTCGCATCACTCCCATACTAGTACGTACATGTGCACACGCATCTGTATCTGAGACAGGCACTCGATCCACCATCCTACCCACGTCCGGCTCTTAGTTACGTCTCGGTTCCCTTCCCTTCCCCCGCTTTCTCACTCACCATTCACCGAGGTGGGGTGATAGAAGGGGTGAACCCAACTTCGACCACCGGACAACGTGGGGTTCGACACGCTGTCGCAACCAAAAGCGCATTACCAAGCGCCTATCGTATCGGTATCGGTGTACAAAGACGGCAGTTCCTCGGGCGGAACGTCGCCCGAGGCTCACAGTCTTTGGTAACGGACCCCGCCATTTGAACCACGCCTTCTCCGCTCCGCGGCGCTGCAGGGGGTGGGGTGGCATGCGGTGCAATAGAACGTGTAACCCTGTTTTGTGTTTAGGACGTTGCACACGTGCCTGTAGCGATCGTGTTGGTGATGATGCGGCGTTCGTGTCGGAGATCCCGTGTCCTTGCCTGACGATCCTCAAAAATCACAAAAAGTGTAAATAATGACATGATATCATATTGAACCGGAAGCTTACGGGCTATTGCGCCGTGTCAACGGACGAGTCCATCGAGGGTCAGTACTATAAAACAACGTGGCGCCTCTTCAGCACCCAGTTCGGAATAAAGATGACACAAAAAGAGGACATGAACCTACTGCACAGCGCGGCCGGCATCGTGGTGCTGCCGATTATGGAATACGTTCAATATCGGAAGCTAGTAGTTGGCCGAAATTTGTAAGCCCGCATCTTGCATGACCCACACGCCACAAGGACGAGTGCGGGCAAGATCGTACGTACCGCTCTGCGCTCCAGTCTGAATATAGCGAGCTCGAGCCGGAATCTCCAGAGTGCTGCGAGGAAATCGGGGCCGAGCGCTCCTACTATGGCATGCGGCGTTGACGGGGAAGTGATACCCATAGGTAGACCCTCGGTGACGGGGGAACGAGTGGTCTGTGAGGGGAAAAAAGGAAAAAGAATAAACCGACCGTTCTAGCGGCGGATTAAAAGTTTAGCTATAAACATACGCACTGGAGGCTCGTGGAGAGCAGTATGTTGGGCGGCAGAACATTTGGACTGCGCCTGAAATAATTCTTGCGAGGGCATATGGGTGATTAGGTTGGGGGTGGGAGGGGCTGGGGGCTTGGGAGACGGGAATCGCGATCCACATCACACTCCGTCGATCTACTTATGGGCTCTGAAAACCAGGAAGGATGATATTACAAGGACAGGAAGTGTTACTGGGTCTGCCGTTGCGTGCCGAGGAACCTTATCCTATGCCGGATCAGCCGTGTAGAAGATGCCGGGGTACTATCATCCCACCGGAGTTGCAAACATTTCCACCAAATTGAAGAATAACAATTCAACCACTCACCCGGTCGTTATCGGCACAGTCTAGTGGCCATAGAACTGTATCAACTACTCGAACCTACTTTCGCGGGGATGATTCATCGGGAGGCTGGAGCAGCGGCAACGTTTTACTGTGTCGAAATCGAAAAAAATAGGAGTTGTAAAATTGTGTCACAGCGTGTCACACACGGCACGTTGCATCCCGAAAAATCTCTCCGCAGAGCGGCAATACGATCAAATCAGCCGCCAATTCGATGCCGAGGCGGAACCTGAACCATGCCGACAGCGTAATTTCCGATCTGCGGTCGGTCATGAACGTCACGCACCCCCTCATATCTTTTATTCTTGTTATCATTCGAATGCGGATCCCTTGGAAAGATGGAAGAATGTGATGTCCCAATGGTAGTATGGTCTCATTTTTTGTGATTGTGTCGAGGGATCTCTCGGATCTGGATCATCTTTCTCGATGTATACTGCTGCTAGCACTCTTTCAATCTATCCCTGCAACTACAATGTCTTTTTGTTCAAAATAGAAACCCCATGGATGGCACATTATCAAACTCCAAGTATAAAATTAGCATGTATACAGTTGTGTCATAGTGAAACTCGGGTTTTGCAACTCCTGTTGAGTTCGCAACTCCGGTGGAATGACAGTACGAGAACAAGCCTAGTTCTGCCGTATCACTCAAGATCATCGCATCTGCGGAGGCGCTGAAACATAATCATTTGTTGCCGAATGTCGTGAGCCAATCTACGGAGTGGCGAGATTGTCAATTAACAGAGCTTATTATAGTGTGTCAAACAACTGCTATGCATCATGCAAATGTTTGAAGCTACGGGCCAGTGACCGATACAACAGATTACAAGTGCAAGCAACCGGTAACCGAATACCCATCGATGACACTGCAGAGCACCAAACCACCTGAATAAAGAGCGAGTCAGTATTGGAGTCCTCAAGTGGATAGTAACCCAAAGAAAAGTCAGAAGTGTCAAATGTGGAGCACGCCCTCGTATGACAAGGTATTCTCCCTGAAGAAATTCAAGCCATACCATATCCAGACATCATGATCCAAAGCATATGACGGTACTCACCTCGTACCCAGTATCTCCACGACCAATCATTGAACGACGAGCGTTCAGAGAAAAAAAATAAAGATAAAGACAAGACCCACGTCGAACGAGAGTAAGCCCCATTGAGTTGAAGGCGCCCGAGGATGGGACGCCAACTACCGCATAACTATATCTATGAGCAACGAAGAGCAAACTATCCGTCAGACAACCCAAGCGAAAAGACACGCTCATATCTTCGCATGAATACGCTACCACAGGGTTGCTCGACTTCCAGATCGCAACAGAGTAGGCAAACGGAACTGTCCCCGAATGAAAACGTGGTCCAGTAAATCGATCTTTGCCCGACCGTATCTCACCCCCCTCGGCAAATTTGAAGCTGGGTGCTTTCCGTTTCGGGTGAGAAGGGATCACTCTGTGTCTCCGGGGACTTTCCCCACAGCAGAAATGCGAAAGCGAGATGCTTCCTGTGCGTGTGCTGCGACGGCGATGCTTCATACGACGTGGGATACAGAAAAAAAAGAACAAATACGTTACTTATATAACTGACCTAATATTAACTCCGACTCAAAGTGTGCCAAGGCTGCGCATACAGACTCTCCAACTACACTTCGCCATACTCGCGCCTAACAATGAATCCTCCAAGTGGGGATGAAAAGGCGACCGCGAGAATTAACTATGTGCACTCTCCCCTGGTATCGCTAAGTCAACCACCGCCTGGTGCGTCATTCCCCCAAATTCCCCCTCAATACCACCCTTTCTGACTCGGCTTGCACACTGCAGGGAAAGTGCCCGAGAAGCTGGACGAGATGTGTCTCACATACTCTGTTCAGACCGCCCGTGGAAGATCCCAGAACCATGAGCCCAAAACATATAGCATATGTCTTCGTAAAGTCTACCCGCATGAGGTCACCGACTACCTACTCGGAAAGGGATGGCGAACGCAACAGACCAATAACATTCCTCTTCCGCCAGAGGGTCAGCCTGTGCAGGAGCATTATGTTGATGAACCCGAAGCGTCCACAAGGCCCGAAGAAGATGAGACACGATATTGGGAGGAGGGGTGGTATCTCTGGACGACCGCCTCCAACAAGAACGCAGTAGAGAAACTGCTGCTCATGTCACAAAGCCTCAAATTCCAGGACCGTTATCTTCAAGACAAATTTCACAGGGAGAAGGACGAGCAAATGTGGATACAACAGCTTCGTGGGCGAATCAGAGTCGAACTGGACGGCACGCTGAGTTCCATACCGCCTCCAGATTACCTGCAGTATCATTGGTGCGTGCGTGCGTTTCGAGCCTTGATATCGATCATTCATGGGGATACAGGCAGAATTCATCTCTTACACAAATTCCAACATCGCTTCGCCCAATCATTGACCCAATGCGTAGACTTCTCACCCCAACCGCCAAAGTCTTGGATATTTTTCGGCGAAGCTTCGAATCTGGGTCACAACGAGAGTTTGCGCGTCGGCTGTTGGAGAAAAGTCGTTCACCGGAACCCTTCATCCTTGGACGCCGTCTTTGTAAGAAAGCATGGGAGATGATAGCCGGACCACCAGATGCCAAATCAGACATATAAGTAGCCTCATACCCTAATCCATTCAACCATATTGTAGGTTTAGATTAGACCCCTACTGCCATCTGTGCGAGAAAACGTCATTGTACCAAAAAAAACAGATTTGACATGAGGGAGATTCGAACTCCCGCCCTTTCGGACTGGATATCTCAACCTGATTCCAGCGCCTTAGACCGCTCGGCCATCATGCCTTCTATGTTTTGCGATGTCATGTTTTTGTTAGGGTACAAGGGTTTCACAGGACCGAATGGTAAAAGGTAGTTCTGACCATATGGGCTAGTGCATGAGTAAAAGTATGAGCCCGACGCACCTTACATCGCTCCAAGGATTCCAGACTCTGGAAAAACCGAAGCATAACTGACTTAATTTGCCCCGGAGAAGAGAAGCTTGATCTTGGATCCATGTGCCATCACTTTGATCTAAATGTGAAGTGGTATGCAGAGAACTTAACTTTCATCTCCAACCTGGCACCACATGAACAGCTGCGAATTCTAGTCTTTCGCGACCGGGGCCCGCTGGTAATCGCGTTGGTGAGAATATTTGAACAAGTCAGTCAACAAGGGCCGTGAGCAACCCGTGAGCACTGAGCAAGCCATCTTTGGCAAGTCATCTCGTTCTTCGCCACCACGACCACCTGGACCTTTGAAATATCGGTCATGAACACTCTCTGCCAGGCCCGACGTGCTCTTCACAACTCGTTTTTACAAGGATCTCTACACGCGCCAACACCATGTTCGCGGCTTTTCGTAGGTCGTGTGTTACCGCGTATGCCAGCCCCGACGACACGGTCGAGAAGCATATTCTCCGCATCGGCCCCGATACCCCCAACCCAGGTGTTCGTCTCGTTTCCCGTGCTCTCGTCCCTTGCTCAGTTGAAATGATAGCCCACAGAGCGCTACGTACCCTCCACGATCTATTCTCATCGTGAACAAACTCCGGACAGACCCAGTCATAAAAGCTATCGACGAACTCCTCCAGTTCGTCATTCCTCTTTTCCATTTCTGCGTACCTCATCGCGTTGACAGACATGTGATAAAAACGTATCCGGGTGTACAAGTATTCGCAGAGGATCGGCCTGACATGCCTGAAGGCGCACAAGTGTGGCGACCCGGACCACAGTCGGAGAATATCGACTTGGTTGTCACGCTCGGAGGAGACGGGACGATCTTGCATGCCGCATCGTTATTCAGCCTCGGAGCTGTCCCACCAGTACTGAGTTTCTCCATGGGGACATTAGGATTTCTATTGCCCTTCCGTGAGTGCCCGGCTAATGCGGCGGAGCACGAATGCTAAACCCTTTTTTGTCCGAACCAGACATTGATGATTTTGTAAAAGGTCTGGAGGCTGTGTTTCACGGAAAGGCGACACTGTTAAACCGAATGCGCTTATCATGCACATTCTATGACAAAGATGCGAGAAAGATGGATAATGATGGTGCGTGTCAGGAATGCTTGTCTGCTAGTAGCGAACCCTTACCACACCAATCAATCAGAATGGCAGGTCATGAACGAGATTGCGCTACACCGTGGTTCTAGCCCTCACCTGAACACAATCGATATCTTTGTTGATGGCCAACATCTGACGGAGGCCGTGGTACGTCCGGTCAGCTAGTATGATCGGGCATGATACTGATGTTGACAAAAGTCTGATGGCGTGATTGTTTCCACGCCCACAGGTTCAACAGCCTATTCCCTCTCTGCAGGTGGACCCATCGTACACCCCTCTCTGAGCGCCGTGGTCTTGGTCCCCATATGTCCACGGAGTCTATCCTTCCGTCCACTCGTCTTCCCGGGTTCGTCCTCTGTCACGTTGCGTGTGCGTCATACACTTGCGGTCTACAGCCTTTCATGTTTCAAGCTTCTTATATCGAATTTTTTTTCTTTCGCTTTCAGATCAGCGAGCGCAGCCGTGCTGCGGCGGGTCTTTCGATGGATGGGCGTGTTTCTCATGTTCTAAATCCAGGGGATTCTGTGACAGTACAGGTGTCCCCATACCCCGTTCCTTGTATTAACCGATCATCGATCTCCGAAGATGGCGAAGGGAGACCAGAGGAAGGCGTGGGCCCAGGAAAGGAAGATGACTGGGTAAGGGATATCAATAACTTGTTGCAGTACAACGCAACGTTCCGAAGCAAAGCGCTTTTGAAGTATAGCCGCACGTAGTACACTGGTATGATAGTGAGTGATCATGGTTGTATTCTGTGCGCGCGTCACTGACTAGTCGAGATGCTGTTGTGTGCCACCACTCTGAAATATATTAGCCTGCTAGATAGCCTTGTACAACCCGACATTTTCGGAGGCATCGCACGTTCTAGCAATCTTAAAAAGCCCACGAGATGGATGCGTTCCGATCGTAGGTTTCATTTAAGTGCACCCCGAGAACAGCCGAAATGAAAGTCAGTCGGACAACTTCTCCGAAACCGAGCGCGAGTTCTCTCATTGGCCGCATGTAGGCAATACTAAAGGTGTCTTACAGCACGACTTGCTTCTTGATCGAGAATACTGCTCTTTCCCCGAGTCGGGTAGTTTTTCAGGCGCGCGCTACTCAGGTAGCACAGAAGTCTACTGCAGGGTGAAGCGTCAAAATCGCTTCGTCGATTCTGAATTCTGTGAATTAAAAAAAGCTGCTGTGTGCGACGCGTATGCGATGAACGAAAGGTTTGGACGCCGCCCTCCCTGCTGTTTGGCGACTCGATCCGTTAGTGAGAGCCTATATAATGTTCCCTAACTTTGTGTGTACAGGATATACATCAAATCTATAGTTACGAGTGGCGGCAGTCAGTACTGCAGTCAGCCGCATGGGCCACGGCTTGC
Source organism: Gastroboletus turbinatus (assembly GCA_038090655.1). NCBI lineage: Eukaryota > Fungi > Basidiomycota > Agaricomycetes > Boletales > Boletaceae > Gastroboletus > Gastroboletus turbinatus. The sequence goes on from JBBPND010000191.1 coordinate 11,677, forward strand.
ATCGAACTCAATCTCTTCCTATATCTGTGCCCATCAGTGGGGGGCAGAGTGGCTAGCCGAGCCACCAAACTGTTTTCAAATTTCAAGGATCGAGCTATCTGATTACCCCTGTCAGATATGCTCTATGATATGTGTCCAACCGCAGGAAGCAGGCGCCGGTACTAAGTGAACATTGACGTTTCACATTTTCTAACTCTTCAAAGTATCGTCTACGACCTACAGGTACATATCCTGGATAGACGAGGTGGAATAGTAAAGTCAAGTATAGTATAGCTACACGAAAAATCTCTGAATACAAATCACGTCCGGTATCAATGGAGGGTATAGTTCTGACGTCGTCTGCGAACAACGTATGAAGTGTCAATATTTTGTCAATACAATCCGCGGGTTCAGTGTCCGTGGAGCTTTTGCAACAACCAATTCCGTTTGCCTGGGTGTAACACTGATGGCGACGGCGACGGCGACCGTGGGCGGTACGACGCCTTCTCGTCTTCCACGGTGTCCGGACAAGTGTCGGGACCACAATACGGAGGCGCAGGCTTCGTCCGCTCCACGTCGTCCGCATCTGCATAGGTGACGATAATATGTGGTATGCATAGTGCACCGTCGCGCTCGTGCGCTCGCGTGACGTGGACGTCGATGACCTGATAGCGCGACATGTGTGCGATGAGTTTGGGCCACGCCGGTGCGCTGATCCCCACGGGTTGGCGTTCGCGTTCGAGGGACAGCGAGAGGGACGCGTCGTGTAGCTTCTTGAGCTGCGGAAATGCATCTCGTGCATGTGAGAGCGCTTGCTAGATCCTACGTCAGCCTCCTTCCCGAAGGTGGCGTGTTTGAGAGGACTCACGATGTAGTCTGGTGCGACTGGGACGTATACCAGTTCCCCGTTATATCGGTAGGTGACGATGTCAGCGGGGGTTCTGCCAGAAGAATGAGGTTTGGTGGTATGGCAGGTCATGGTCAAAGTATGGGTTTAGGTGCGATGGCTCGAGGAGTACGGGGCTGAGCGACGCCGACGAAAGGGACTGACCTTTTTATCGTGTTGGCTGTAACAGTGCCGTCGCCATACTTTTGGATCTCACCAGTTGGGATAGACACGGCCTATCCAGCTGTGCTGTATGTGGTAAACTATAGAGGGAAGGCTCGCACTGCCAACGCTATGCAGTGTGTGACTAGTTCCCTAACAAGGTCACAGCCCGATCAACTACACTGTACAGCAATCCTGCATGGGCTCCGAGTCTTCCATGAAAGCATTTCCCAGTTTCTGTTCGGGAGCTCTTCAGTGAAACAAGACCTTCGGGGTTCTGAACAGCCATCTTATCGTCACGTCGACTCAATATGAATGCAAGACAACGAAATTCATAGTCTACAACCGAAATTACAAGTCCACCACGTTTCAAAAATCCAGTGTATCAAGCGGCGTCGTCAACCAACAGAGAGAATAACCCTTGTCCAGTACGCGTTGTCGTCCTATTGTTTACCTTGGTGACTGATCGAGCCTGTTCGACCTTTGGTTGTTTCTTCGCCTTCTTTTGTCTCTCCGGCGCAAATGAATCTTCTAACGAAACAGCACAGGCATCCCATAGACCAGGGGGCAAGACCTCCGCAGGAACAGGGGTCGAGTTGGTCAGGTAATCATGAAACCTTTGCCCAGAGAGTGCCTGGATATTGGCTGGTACCTGGTCCGCCAACAACAACACCTGTGATAACAGATGGATGGTCTCAATGGCCATGAGAATTTGGGCCATCAGTTGTACGTTGCGATCTATCAGTGGCATGCTTGTTGGCGGGTTGGCCGCCGTGCCATTGGCGTGGCGAGCTGTGTCGTCCACGTTATTGGAGGGCGGCGAACCGTAAAACCCTAGGAACGCGCGTGCTTCTTGGTGGGTCCATCTTTCCTTTTCTCGCCCCATGCTCATACTACTCTCCAAAGCCCGTTGATGGAGCGTTTGCACGATCCATCTCAGCACGAGGACCGCCATAAGTCGGTCCGGCGATACGTTCTTCACGGCAGGGACATTACTCCCCAAGATATGCAGGAACAGTGCCATGCGTTCCTCCAAGCTCCGAAGCTGAACAGGTATCCAGGCGTCCGGATCGAGGTTTTCGTCAAAGCCGGACGATATCATTAGAGCTGCCAGGTCCGGAACGAGCACCTGCTCTGAGGCTATTCGGGTACCGCGACGAACGTATTCTATGACGCATTTCGGACGCGCAGGTGGTCGAGAACGGGAACGAGAAGCAACCGACGCCGGGACCGTTTCGGAAGAGTCTTCTTCCGTCCCGTGTAAGCGCCGGAGTTCGCCGCGTAACGGAGCAAGGAGGTCGACATCTTCGTCCGAGTCTTCGTCCGAGTCTTCAGTAACGTCAATGAGCTCGTCGGGATCCTCTTCAGCTTCATCACCCTCAGACACACTATCCACTGCAGGGGGTTCCTCCTCCGGCGCTTCGGGCAGTCCCACGCCATCCTCTAACAATGCATAAATCCATACTCGGATTGGTCGGCCGAAGGTAACGGCAACATTTTCATTGTCGGGATTATCGAGAAAGATCCTTGGCCAGAATGTTCCAGTACTCAAGACGTCCGTGGCTTTCGGTTGTAATTTCCCTGCTCGGAACGCCTTCAGGTACAATGAGCGAAGGATCAAAACGCTGTCCTCCGGAGGTGCACCATTAACATTGCCGGGCTCTTGGTTTTGAGAAAGCGCTCGCGAGAATAGGTTAGGCAGCGGACACGTATCACCTCCGTGCAGTGCACAGATTGGTGTCGGCCACAAGCTTGCAGGGCCATACGCGTCTCCTTCATATTTATCAATGGCATACTGGAGGGCGGCATTCACGATCCGGTCCACGATCCTGTCAATCTCCCCGGTAGCCAAACTACTTGGCGAACGAACAAGTAGGGCGTTGACTGTGCGATCAATGAGGTCCATCACTGATCCGACCCGGTGCTTGGCTTTACGCTTTTGCGTAGCTGCATTAAGAATGGAAGACAGTGTGTTGGAAGTGCGCGTAATGCGCTGCGAGAGGGTGAGACTCCTCTCGAAAAATAAGGATTGGATATTGCGCTGGGTGGTCGAGTTGTTAGAGAAATCGTTTCCAACCAAGGAAGCCAGCAATGGAAGGAGAGTCGTTGGCAGTTTCAGATGCAGCGCGAGCGCCGACGGGGTATAGACAATCGCGGAGAGAACGAGATCCGACAATGGTGTTTCCTCTGGTGGGATCAACCCAAAGGATGTCTGCTGCGGAGCAGGATTGGATCGCTTTTTAGTCTTGCTCACTACGGTCTGAAAACCATCCTCTTGGTCCTCCTGTGTGCTCGGAGATTCGTTAACGGGCAATGGGGCTGTCCATAACATCTCTTCAAGCGGAATGTAACCTGCATACCGACCAGAGTTGAGGATCACAAAATCGGAGTCGTTGCCGACGACATAGGCACCAAGACGACCAGCTAGCTCGACTGCATACGGATCCCCTTCTTCATCGGCGAAATGCACCTCGAGCTTAGAATTCGCTTTCGCAAGACCCCACAGAGTCTCTATGCACGACTGAACAATGAGCGGTGGGATGATGCGATTCTCATGGAGGAAGCGTGGGGTTGATCGGGATGTCGGCGACGTGCGGAAAAATAACAAGGAATGCTGGACGTTGGTGCGGTTAAGTCGGCTGATTAGCGTCGGGATTTTGAGGTTTGGACTAGGTCCTGGCCGGCGTCATCGGACATCAGATATGCAGAGGCAGAGTTGGTAGGAAGGAAAGACTCCCACCGTCGAATACAAAGTAGACACTGAGCCCGACTGCGATCCACGCTTCCACCACCTGTACGACATGTCGTGCAAATGCTTCGTATTCGCCGCCGTACACCCAGGGAATGCGAGATTGTTCGTAGACTTCGTAAATGAACCTATAGCGCGTCGGAGAATGAGTGCCTGTGGGTTTGGTGCGGGATTTCAGGCTGCTACTCACGACAAGCCATCGACAACGATCGTCGTTATGGTGTCATCTGAAACACGCGCTGGAGGGAACTGTTGTGTTTTCCCGAGGACACGTTGGTTCTCGCGCAAATAGGTGGTGAGGCCGTGAACGCCCATGACAAGTCCATAGCGTGAGGAGGCGCGGAGTCGGATGGACAAAATAGGGAAGAGGTTTGAGTAGAAGCGGTCACGTACGCGAGTGACATCTTGCCAGGAGCTCATACAGTTGCGAGCATATTTTCGTGAGGACAATCATGTACACGATTCGGTTTCTAATCTACTCTTTGAAGGACACACGATGGCAACCGAGTGGCAGCAATTCCCATACATTGTGATGGAGGGGCCACCCAGCTGTAGTTTAATAATGGCATCCACTCGACGTCTAATTACATCTTCATCGACAGCCCTCCATTGTCATATCGCCTGCCATAACGCTCATTTCACTGATAGGCACCATTCAAATTGTTGTTGGCGGTCGCCACATAGACTCCGACTCCACGGAATTCAGGTCTTTCGATCACGAACAGGTAAGAGTATGATGCAAATTTGGAGCAAGACTGGCTCCACCGTTCCATATCTGTAGCCGACAGAGACTCGGTGACCCTGTGGATACTTCCTCTCCACAGGCTGTCACATTACGCCCATCGTTGGAGTCGGCGCATCTCAGTTGCGCCGTTCGGCGGGTACTCCCATGAGGCAAACCGCCAAATTGTTTGTCAGCCTTTCCCTATATAACGATGCCAAAAGGACGCCCCTCTACTCAAATGGAGATGTTTCCAAGGCGGTGGTCGGCGCAGCATGCGCAGTGTCCCTAGTGTCTTGCCAACTGCGGTCCATCAGGTCGGGTGCCTGTCTATCGTGCGAGATGGCTGCTTTCTTTGATCATTTCACGAGGTATAAAGGAGTCCTCTCCGATCTCAGGCGGCCATCGTGTCCATGTCACAGGTATAAATCAACGTCCCTGAGATCCCCGTCTCAGAAGACATGATGCATGACTAAATAAATCTATTGGCATCGCCGAATTCATAGCGTTTCAACTAGAATTCCAAGAATCTCGCTCGTTCACAATTGCAGCCGATCTCACTTGCCAATCGTTGGAATGGAAAAATCATGTAATGGAGGTGACACTGGCTTTCTTTATTTTTTCCTCTCATTCAGCATTCCATAGATGGTCGTTGCCACTCGTTGGTTCCGGACCGAAAAAAGGGGTGAAAGCAGAGGATTGCAAACGTTCCCAATGAAGACAATAAAAACGAGTATACAGGGCAATGCAAGCACATGGTAAGACAGGCGTGTTTTTGTTTGTATGAATGGTGAAAAGAACAACATGGCTCTGCGAAAGAGTCTGCTTAAACCTGCCTACGCTAACGTTCCCAAAGAATCGAAGAATGGGTGGGTACTGCGCTATGGCCTGGCCAGGAGTTTATAGGGACTCGATACTATGGCGCATCATCCTCCCGCCAATACTCGTAGTTCAGGCGGCACGCCCATCTAGAACGCGGATTACCTCATCACAGCAACCTTGAAACCGTGGGAACCGGAGCTTACCAGCGGAGTCAGCGGATCACCCCGGACCTTCACGTGGGTGCCATACGCTTGCCATATGGGATCAGCATCCATTCTGTCTCCCGAACAACGTTCTCTTCATTCAAGAACACAAAAAGGATTGAACACAACACGGGTGGTCAAACAGTTCTACTGCACAATAACGTTCCATTCCTAGGCACAAAGGAGAAATGTGTCATGTTGAAATGACAAGAAAATCTAAATCGGAGGTGTCACTGTCACCGTCACCGTGAGGACTCATTGCGGCAGTGCCAATGCAAGCGGGTGCATTCGCACTGGAAATTTGCACGCTGATCCGCAAACTCGGGACCAGGAACAAGTGTAATAACCTTCATACCTTGGAAGGACTTACGTGTTTGTACTATGTTCTCCAAAAGCGGAGGTGAGTGAAGATGAAGTCGTGGCAACTATATTCACTACTCCGGGGATGCACATGGGGGCCAGTGATCGATTCGGTACATGAGATTGGACACTATACGACTTGGATCGACAACACTCATTCCGTTTTCTGAAGCACTACTAATGATTGCCAACGTGCATTTGTACTGGAATCAGTGTGAGACGATTGCTCGGTTCAGTAAGGTGGGAAGTTTGCACAGGTGGACAACTATAATCATGACGTGATCGGGCTTCTTGTTTGCACAGATCTGGATTCTGAAGCTGTGCATCTCAGCCCTCGAGCGACTACAGGTAAAGGTAACTAAACCAAGCCGCAATACACGCGACATTGAACCTTAGAACAGCCAGTGGTACTATTTATCTTGGCTGTCAACATCGCATGTGCCATGATAGGCCGCCAGCGGTGATGGCATGACCGCGACGGTGCTCTGTGGCGGGAGAATTACTAGTACATTATGAGGTGAGATTTGATGAGTGTGGGGTAAAATTCTGAGCCTTGGGGATCGGATCAACAATGACTTGGACCCTTGATGCCGAACGTTCCCAGAGTCTTTGGCGCCTCTTACAATGTTTTCGCGGTCGGATTCATCGATGAGTCATCTTTGCGACACCATCGCCTTTTGGATCCGGGCTACATGTGCTTGTGCTGAATAGATTCTCCCGGGGAAGAATGCCGGCGCAATTAGCATTGACTCAGGCTATGTATGCCAAATGCCAACGGCGATAAGACCTCTGACTCTCGCTACGTGCAGCACGGGAAATGTACTTTTAGATCTGAGATCCGCGTGGTGTCAGTGTGACCAGAAACTCAAATACAGGAACACACGTTCGAGATCGACTACAACGTTGCTCAGTGTGATTTTGGCCATCACGACGGGTTATAGCTTCTAATGCACTTGTTAATATACAACGTTGTGTGGCGAGCGCTTCATTGATGAACGTATCGATGACTCGATGGCGCTTGGCCAAAAACTTGATGAGGTGACTCGTGGAATGGGGCCATCCGAGTTGCTGTTACACCATGCGAAATAACTCCGAATGTCAATCGGAGTCACTAGGTAGCCTTTTGTTAGGAGTGGACTCGGAATGCCATGCCACAGGAAATGATATGAAATTTCTC
>JBBPND010000192.1:0-18601 GCA_038090655.1 Gastroboletus turbinatus
TCATCATAAAGACGTATGACATCATGGGTCTAGAAGCTATATCAAATAACAGTATGAATAGCGTCTGAATCATGATCACGCATCCATCGGGACTGCACGTGACATGGCCTAGATTCGTGGTCTGGATCAGAAGATCAGAATATGAAATACCACAAATCTCAATACAATGATTGGAGACAGGTATCTACAATCTGCCTTGCTGAACAGCATAATCCAATCAACTGCCTGCATATGCACCAGCCCATTGTACCATGGCTGAAGGAGTAACTTGAGAAAACATTCCAATGTCCTTGTGCATTGAGATTTGAGACCTCATTGTATGAGCCCTTGAAGATGTACCACAAACTCCATTCTGCAACCACTGCTGCTGATTTACATAATGTTGTTGATCAGGGTAAGCTGAATAATACAAGATCTGAGTCTGACTTGGATTCTGCACTAGAAATGATGACCAATGGAGACAAGTTCAATGAGTATATAAATAAAATTGTGGCTAAAAATTAGGTGTAGGTCCAAGTCAACCAAATGTAATATACATTCTGTCTCACTCCCAAAGTGTGGTCCAGATCAATTCTCACCACCAATGAGCATCTAATTAAACAGAACCAAAGAAGACAGATAGCATTGTTAGCATTTCATGCTGGAAATAGCAGAGTGGAAACCCACAACACCAGGCTAGGATCAGAAGAATGCCAGCACATGATACAGACATTGGGATTATGTATATTAGTGTGCATCCCAATGTTAATTTTGCACATACAATTCAAATAGTGCTTGTCATGTTTGCTTTGGCAGTATCCCATTGCAGCATATTGCACCTGTCTCAATTGGATACCCTCCTTTCCAATGTCTGGTCATTTTGACTCAACCACTCCAATGCCTTTCCTTGACCCCAAACACACAATTCCACCCAAGTTGTCCAGTGCCACTGAGAACCTGATGGAGGATCTCAGTGAGCTTCTTTCAGTTCTTGATCTTTGCAATGAACACATGGACAAATACAATATATAGTATCCATCTACCAAGCCTTACAACACATTCAATGGATGCAAAAAATGTGCAAAAGCATATATAGGCAATTGATAGCAGCTTGTGCACTTCAATTATACACTCAAGTGTCAGAGTCTTAACATATATTATTGTCATATGCATCAATCATGTTATCTGTAGAATACATGCCTAAACTGCCAACAGAGAGCATGATGCAAGGTGTATACAATTGGATCACAGTTATAAAATGGCCTAGACTCAGTTGTGAAGACCTTTGTCACCAATTCATTCACATTGTCACACTGCTAATGGTGTAGTGGAACTCTATGTACTATGATGATACATATATGTATATGTGAGCAAGCTTTTTTTTTTAATTAAAAATTAAACAGAAATGTCAAGAAAACATATGCAAATCTGATTCAGCAATGAATCATAGCTGAGCAATTACATATACATGTCCATACATTCTATGTCACACAGCCCATCTATGTTTACTTCTTTTTGTTTCATTGCTGCAAACCCATTTCTTAGACATCCATAAATGTGTGTTGTTATCCTTTCAATGAATGTTACAATATATTCCAGTCTTCAGAAATGTGTGGATTGGTCCTAGTTACTTAGTTAATACTATTCAATTTAATGAACTGTATATGGTGAAAAAGCTTTCTTCTCCATAAGCTGTATATTGCATCTGGACTAAATAGCAATTGGTATGTTTCACACATTTCCATGCTGATTGAAAATTACTATGCTTCATCTACTGATCTTTGATAGTGCCTATATGCTTTTGCACATCTCTTGCATTCTTTGAAATGTGTAGTGAGCCTTGGTAAATGAATACTATACATTGATAATTGCTTTTGCACATTTCTTGTGTTATTTAAAGTGTATTGCTAAATAATAATTAAATTTAATGAAATTATTTATTCAATAAAATTAGAATAATAGTAATTTGCTCCCCTCCTGTGATAATTAAGAAGCTAATAAATTAATTTAAGTAATATATTCTATTTTTAGAAAAATAAGAGCTTAATTAGTTTGTTTTATTTATTAAAACTAAACAAATAGGATAATTTGCTGAGTTCCTTAACAACTTTATAAAAATATATTGATTGTTCTCTTTTAATATTTAATGTTTATGAAATATAAAATTTAATAATCTTTTTATACTGGTATAGCTAGTATACCAGGTACTAAATTGCTTCTGACCATTTATTGTGACCTCATCAATATGTATGGAGCTTCAAGCAGTAGATGGGTATTACATGACATTTGCACATTTCTTCATGTCCTTCAAAATGAGTGCTGCTGAATGGTGGGTGGATATTTTTCAATGCATCTAGCAATCTCTTCCTATCCCCAATCCTATTTACAAAATCCTATTCAATAATGTATGTACACCCCAGATTGGAATTTGAGTCTGTTTGCACTGGAGATACACTATTGGTAAGCCTATACCAGGCCTAATCATAATCAATTAATGAAATATACTAGTATAGATGCTATTATTCTCATGACATCTTGATGTCATTCATGTCCTCAAGATTTGTGAGCAGGGAGCTGGTAGTGAGATGATATTCAAGAAGTGCAGGATCCTTGCTCTGTTGTGATTGTAGTTAATGACACAGAAAATACATTAGCTATGCATAAGTATACTATATCATATCCTTATGCCCACTTACTCAAATTCATGAATTCAACCAAACACCATATTTCCTCATTGTCTTGTGCATATGTATTTTCAATGGTGGTCTTGTGCTTTCATCTCTCATTGGGATTCAATGCTGTGAATAGATTATGTTTTGCAACAGTGTATCTGTGGTAGACTAGTTAGCAGGAATCCTCAGTCTTCATATAGTTGAGCCAATGGTTTCTGTGATACAAGATCAACTCCTTATCTTTGAAAAAGTACTTGCTCCAACAGACTCTGTTTGTATAGACACCCTCATGCATGGGCTTGAGTGATGTAATGTCCAGCCAGTCCTTCTCTATGCCCACCACAATTGGATTTTTGACCTTTTGTAAGATTGATCACTTGATGTTTTTCAAGAATCTGAGATTAATTGGATGTGGATTGATGGATTGAATGACCATTTCAGGTCCATGTATCATTGTTATCCAACAGAGTCATGAGAGCATAAATTCTTGAGCTTGCAATAGACCTGCTCCACAAAAAACTGTACATCTTTTCATCTGACATTCTTCACATATGAATAAGTCCATATTCAAATGCATTAATGGCATCTACTTACTGGAATCTTGACATTGAGATTATTTACAGGCTTGGTTCCATTCTTGGCAGCTTTTGCACCTTTTCCCTATGATGGATGTGTAAGTATTTCCTATACTTATGCAACATAGATGCACTAAATCTTTACCTTACTTTTGTTTGTTTGTTTCTGTTCATCCTTGAAATTGTTAATAGCTATTCATGTATGACACATATAAAGGAATTTGACCCACCTCACTATCACATTTATCACTACTCAAGATGATCTCAATTGGAGTGACCTTGGATTTTCCCTGTTTGTTTCCTTTATAGCAGGCTGTGAAAGCTGAGCATAAGTATTTGGAATACTTATACATACATTACATTGCTATCCATTACTTCTCTGTTCTTAGCAGTCTCTCCCTCATTATAAAAAGCAATATAAATGACTGTATTGCATCACCCACATATATTGTAGCATCATTGGGCTGTTTTGAACATGGTAACATAACTACTTGCAATACTCAAGCATTGTTTCTATTATATAAACAAGTTTATCAGATAATCAGATTGCTTTCACTTCGAACTGCAGGCTTGTCCATCAACCAATGTGTGAATGAGTCTGCTAAGTATTGTCCAGTTCTGTTCAAAGTGTTGCTCAATCCAGTACTTGTCTTGATGCAAAATCATCTTCAAGCAGAAAAGAGTACTTATACTGCAACAAAGAGGTAGATAAAGATGGCTGATTAGCCTGCCTTAGAAGCATGAGACATAATGGTAGTGACTTCTTCAAATTGAACCAAGTTCAATCTGGATGGTTTCATGGAAGGGGATGCTGAAGCAGACAAGGCATTGTCCTTATGAGGTTCATTATGTGATGATAAAGATGGAGTGGGAGTTGGTTTAGAGAATAACAATGAGGCAGGATTGGCAGATTGTTGAAGCTCTGAAGAAAGAAGTTCTTCTGAAACTGTGGTGGATTGATTATCTGGCTTCTTGTGAGGTGGAATCTGTATGCCATCAACCTTTGGATGCTTGCTCTTATTTTTGTATGTCTTATCTGCTTGGAAGTTCACCCAAGCTTGAGTGAAATATGGCTGGAATTCTGAGTCTGCTATGACAGATCTTTCATCCCTCTGTAAAGACAAAGGCAGATGGACCAATGTCAAGTACAGCTGGAGTATTGGGATATGCAGCAGATAAGATACTGGCAGTGATATGAGGTGGCAGATCCCTTGTAAAGCCAATAAAAGAGCTTACAACAAGGATAGAGCCTTGGCTGGGTTGCCTTGTCACTAAGATATTATCTGGTGGGTGTGGGTGTGGGTATAGTCTCAGATATCAATGGATATATCCTTGCCATTGCCTAGCTTCTTGTGAGCTATCAAAATTGCAGACATTTTGTCAGACATTCTTGTATACTCTCACAAATCATCTTGGCTATGCATCTGCTTTCCATGATAGTTCTGAACAAGATATTGGATGTCAGCTCTGCAATACTAGTTGGTACATTTGCATGCAGTGTACATCTTTTTGACTGCTACAATGAAGTCATCCTAGTTTGCTGGATAAGTGGATGCTTCTTTAAGTGTCTGCCAAATCTTGGCTTTGTCTAGAAAAGCATATTGTAGAGAGCTGACCAGATTTTCTTGGATGTGTCATAGCCAGCCTCATCACTGGGGAAGTTGATAACAAGGAAGCTCAGATGGCATCTTGCCATCAAATTTTGGTGCTTTGGAAGTGCCATGTAAGAGCAACTGGAATGGTTGAGTTATTGGTGGTGGGTTTTATGGAATGCAGGTGGATTGACTGGCAGGTTAGCCAAGTTAGATAAAAATGAAGATGAAGGAGTAGATGTGGAAGTTGAAGAAACCATTACAGAGATAGTATAAAGCTGGACAAGGAGTGGTAGGAGGTACAAGATATTCAATGAGGTCAAAAGTATTAGAATAAAAAATGACAGTAAAATTCCTTATTAAATTACAAATAGCTAATTTTACTTAATAGTAATTAAGTAATTATTTTTATTGTTATACAAGTAAAATTAATGCTAATATTTTATATAAATCAAAGAAATGGAAAAATAGATTAATTAAGACTTATAAGATTCAATAGAAGCTGAATCAGCAATAGTTTAAGTATTTTAAGTAGCTTCTTATAGATTATGAGGAAATCTCACTATTAGATCTGAAATTTTTCATATATCAAGATAATCTGAGAGGTTCTTAATTTAGACCTGCAATGAAACTAGCTTTCTAATTCTTTTAATTTCTTCATTTTAATATGGATTGGTTCACAACATCCTAATAAGCCTTTTGTATTTATTGGGCAAGTATGAGCATCTTTCTACATTTCAATCTAAAAATAACTATTTTCTTACAACAATTAATCAACACAATTATCATATTCACAATAATTAGGTTACTAAATCAACTTTCCAGTCTGTGTTCCAAGAGGCAAGAAGAAAATGTGTTTTGGCTGTCATGCTACTGCTGCTGGATTTTCAAGCACCCTGTAGCCATCCCAGTATCAAAAAGGGTGATCATGTCTTGCCTGAAGACTGCTTCTGTCCAGAGATTCTCCACCTGATCCCCACCCTCTGTTCTTTAATTTGTGTTCATGATGATACCTCTAGAACCTTTCTTACTCAGGTTTCTGGCATGCTATCCCTTGACCCACCGCTTTCGCATATGACGTCTTGATTTCTGCAATGGATTACAGAGCCTGCACCATCAGTGGATAGAGTTCCTAACTTTTCCCTTTTTCTAACTACCTTTTCCAAGTGCTTCAATAGGCAGATTTTAGCACAACTCAGTAGCGTAAGTGTGACTTGCATACATCCGATAATGGATGGGTATGTACTTGTAACTATGTGATTTAACAAGCCTATTGCTCCCTTATATCATCTGTCTTTATGCTATGGGTGAATCTGTGAGTGCTATCCTCCCACAGAGCAGGTGGCTTACCAGGACCGGCATGCTTTTCCTCATAATGCACCAGCAACTCCCATGGGAGGGTATTAAAGCCACAAAGAGGACAATTGAACTGTCCCTCCCTTTTCTTTATAACCCAACTCTGACCTAATGTGTCCCTCAGTCTCTTTCAACCCTTGTTCATTTTTAAAATGTACCAAAGCTGTAAAAAGTGAGCCGCTCCCTCCCCCTTGTTGTGCTTGCTCTTGCTCTTGACATGCCTTTCGAGGTGTAGCCTACCATCCTCCTCAAATGTGCTGAAACAGTATGGGCACATGAGCTTGTTGGCCATTGCAGTTATGGTCAGTGGAGTTGTTTGCTCGATGTGACTCATAGAATGAGATTGCCTCTTTTAATTGTTACCCCCATCAAATTTATATGTCCCAGTTATTCCTTTTATATCAGCCCCTTTTCCTCCATATCTCGTTCTTTCTTATTTTCTCCCCATACATTATGGATCTCAAAACAGAATTGGAAGACCCTGTGCCAGTTTTAGATTAGAAAAGGCAGGCGGTCCGAGAAGCAATGAAGCTAATTCAGGTGGAACAAACCCATATGCTTGGGTCGCTCAAGTCACACCAGAACAACATCTTCAAAGCATCAATCAAGGCCTGCATGGTGTCATCCCTGATGTGATACCTGAACCTTTCTTCAATGACCATAATGAAGAGCAACTGGACATGCTATACCTGGCATTGGATGGCTTTAGCTTATATATCACTGGAGCAGCTGGTGCATGACTCATCAGGTGAACGGTTCTCTAACCCACCTCTGTGCAGGAACAGGCAAGACGCTCCTCCTCTCACACATTCATCAAGCCTTGGTTTCTAAGTACAGCTATTGTCCAAGAGTAGCTTTGACAGCCAGCACTGGCATGGCTGCTTTGAACTTACATGGTAGGTTCTTAACAGAGTCATTACCACCACCTTGACCCCCTTGTGTTCAGGACAAATGCTTCATTCATGGGCCAGTTTTCATAACCCTTTCATTGCCATTGAAAAGGCAGTGGAGAAGGTCAACTGCTTCCCTGCTGTTCAGGCTCGATGGATAGAGGCAGAGGTGCTTTTGATAGACAAGAGTAGGCCTTTCTGAGGCTGTTTTTCTGCTCATTATGCTTACCTTGCAGTATCCATGGTCAATGCAAGGCTTTTAAATCCTATTGATCAGGTTATGTGTCGCATTCATTTTGTAGACTGACCATTTGGGGGACTTCAGGTATGTTTATTGCCTGAGCCACCACCCCACGCTCACTGCATCATCAGCTTATCAGCTCAGGGGACTTTTTTCAGCTGCCTCCCTGTAACTCTGAGGGAAAGCCGTGCATATTTGCCTTTGTTTCCGATGCTTGGTGTAGAGTCATGCAACATTTCATCCATCTCAGGATGGTTCACTGCCAAGCAGACCCTGGTATGCCTCCCTTTTTAATGTTTGCCATATGCTTAATACACTCCTCTCAAGAATTCATTAGGTTACTGAATGAGTGCAGGGTTGGTCTTTTGTCCTCAGATTCTATCTTGATTCTTTGTGGGCTTGACCATGACTTGGATCCCCAACCTGTCAGACCAGTTCAGCTGTTTGCCCTTTGGAGTCTCGCTGATAGGATGAATAACCTGCATTAGGACATGCTTCCTGGACCATTGTATACCTTTCACTCCACTGACGGACCTAATTACCCTCTTTCTATGCCCTATTACAATGACATGCCCATCAACCCTGTCATTTCTCTGAAAACCAGTGCTCAGGTCATGCTGCATAAGAACTTTCACAGTGGTCTCATAAATGGCACCATCAGGAAGGTGGTTGGTTTCATTTCAAACAGAGAAAGACCTGGTTTTTCTTGGAAACAACCACGCCCATTATACAGACGGCCTTATCTGTCAAATTGACCCATCTACCCTACTCTCATCACCCTCAATGTTCTCCAATGCATACCCCATTGTCTGCTTCAAAATTCCTTATGAATCAGACCTTGTTTTTTGTTGGCCAGAAATGTTCCAGGTAGAGAATGAGCATGGACAAATCATTGCTATCCATACTCAGGTTTGTAGCTAACCTCTCTTTCAACCATTGTCACCAAGAGTGTAGGTTCCTCTCACCCTCGCTTGGTCAATGACCATGCACAAGTCTTAGGGTCAGACGATATCAAGGCTCATCATCGACTTTTGTGGCATCTTTGCACCTGGTGAGCCCTCTACCCTTGTTTGTATATGAATCATGCCCATGGATTTCGTTAGGTCAGGCCTATGTTGCACTATCCAGGGCTCAATCACTAGAAGGTTTACAGGTTATCAACTTTAATCCTTTAAGGGTGATCTTGATATATTTTTTGATGGTTTCCATTCTCACCCAAACACTTTTTTAGATTATGGCAGATTGGTCCATGGTTAGATGGCATCATGAGATCTTTATGGAATCCTTGTAGCTCTTTTTTTCCATGTATTTAGCCCTTGTGTATTGCCTTTGCACCCCTTCTTCCAACCATGAGCCCAGCCTATGGTCTCAAATGCCCCTTTTGCTTGAGTATGCTTACTGACCCTCCATGTCACCTCGACACCCATGCCGACACTCGTCAGCTTTGTCTCTATGCCTTTAGTATGTTTCATCTCCTCTGTCTGTTGCTGAAGCTGAGTCACAGACCAAGTATACCCCTTGAAAGAGCTTTCCAACAAATATGAATGCCTTCTTTGCCCCTTTGTTGGGCTTCTGTTTCCCCTTTACACCCATTTCCAAGAGCATGTTGCCACTCACGTACGTCACCACATATTCTACACCCCCTTTATTGTGACACGTTCTGTAGCCAATCCTGGATAGCCCCCCGTCCTCTTCTGACATGGATGAGCAGCCTCCCCTTAAGAGAATCAAGCTTACCATCACCCAATCTCACTCCATGCACACCCTATTGTCATCCAGCCGCAAGCCTTTAGTGAACCTGTTTGCCAAAAAGCCCATACCTGTGTCAGGGACATCTACAGCCTCCCAGCACACCCTTGTTGGAGAGGAGCCAGCCACCTCTTCCCCACTTTTCAATATGCAGATGCCACCAACGTCACTTGATCAGCACCATCTTACAAAATTTTATCAAACAAACCAAAAATTTATGCCACAACTTATACCATTTTATTTTGCACATCAATTACATATGTTTTGCTACACTTTTAGCTTTTAAAGTAAAATGATTCATTATTGCTCTTCCTCCTAACTGCAGGCTTGTTCATTGACCAATGCATGAATTAAGAGTGTTGTCCAGTTCTGTCCAAAATTTTGCTGTTTTCATCACTTGGTAATGGAGATAACAAAGGCAGCTGGGGCCACCCCACATCTACAAGCTTGCAGTCCAGTATACTTGTTTGCCTTGGAAAAGGTGGAATGTATGTTGTCATTCAGTTTCTGCCATGAATTGAAGTCCATCTTCATCATAATTGCCATCAACTCTCCATATTGTATGCCATCTGTGATATGAAATCCAGGACTGAGGAGTTGTATTTGTTGCTGGAGCCCTCTGAGGGATAGAATACATTAGATATGTTAAATGCCAGCTGAAGCCCTAATCAATTGATCAAGGAACAATTGCACCAAGCTGTCTGCATATGATACAATTGTATATGACACATCAATCCATATATAGCATTAATGTATACAAATATTTATAGACTCCATTATCATATATTATCAAAATATGTGATCTATGAGTGACATTTAAAAAGTTAGGGGAGAAAGTGAGGGAAAAAAACAGGCAGTACTTACTTTGCCTGCATCAGCAGCATTGTTAGCCATTGGTAACTCTAAAAAACCATGTGGCATTTTGGACTCCTATGGGGTGATTTTTTTTGTTCAAACTCAGCCATGGTGGCACAGCCACCTGAGTGCAGAACACAATTCAGTGGATATACAAAGTTATTCACTCCTCTTGCCCACCATAGAAAACTCAACCAAACAAATCCTGAGCTTTACTTGGGAAATAAGATTTGAGTTACATAACAAGTCAACTACATTGACATAACTACCAATATTACTATACAAGGGCTAGTACTTTGATTGGATTGAAGCAAACTTAAGTGATTGCAATCAAACCCTTCCCCTGCAGCCCTGTGTTGAGCATTTGTGGGTACATACATTGCAAAAAGATGCAAATAGGCAGTTTTCTAATGCATTTAGCAGTTCAACTGCAGTAATTTGCAGTCACCCAGCTTGATACAAAAGCAGACAAATCTCATATTGAGCTTCAAGTTGGCAAAACAATGTGTGTGATGGTACAATTTGGATAATGTAACATATCTAATTTGATAATGATTAGGGCTACACCTCCTATTTCACCACAACAGACACAACAAGCTGGTTGCCAAGCTGAGTGAGACTAACATCAAATGGGCTCACTGCCTGGACACTGCCAGCCACAACAACCAGTTGATTTATTACCAAATCCTAATGCCTTGAGGGTATGTTATGATTATATATATATGCTATATACAGTATATGTTATTGATTAAACTTCAATATTGTCATCTGGTGCCTGTGGATCAATATCCAGGCATACCACATCACCAGATTAAGCACCATCATATTCAGAGAATGCATTGTCTTACAATGTATCCTCACATCTTCTGAACCATCTCCAAGAACAATGGCAGCTATTTCTTCCACAGTTGGCAATTTGTACCTCCTTGCATCAGCAGTCTGTTGTAGATGAAGTTGCATGGATATATTTGTATGCTCCTCAGGAGGTTTAGCCTAGATGGTTTTATATGTGAGTGCTCATGATATAATTTATAACTGCTCCTCACCCTTATAATTTCATAAGCTTGTTTGTAAACTGGGGCATATGAATTGATCTCCCTGAAAGTGTTATGCAGGTCCAGTAAAATCGCACCATTGAGTGGTGGGTTGCATTGCAGACATCTATTGGTTGCTTCCTAGATATAAAGCTGAGCATAAGACACTTGTAATCCATCAGGTGGTAGAGATCCCATTAGATGGTGAAGTGCACCATAAATCTGAAAAGAAGCAGGCCCAGATCCTGAATTGCATCATTGTCCATGTTGGTGCCCATAGAAATAAACACCAAAGCATTGTTATATCGGTGAATTTTCTTCTTGAATTGTCTGCGATCCTGTGGATCATCAAACAACTCCTGAAGAACACGTGGCCACTATTGGATATGAGAAAGATGAACTTGGCCCTGAAAACAGCATATTCCAAAGTGAGGATTATGAATACTAGAGTTGGATAGCTTCTCTGAAATGAAATGTAGAGCATGGCAATAGGAACATTGGATATTCATGTGTCCGAGAGAGTGTAGTTCAACAGGTTCAGTATATGTTCTACCACCAGGTGGGATACGACGTGGTGGTGGTAGTGGATTATGATTGCCATCTTCAGAGTCACTGGAACTGAAATTGATGGATTGGGATCATGAAGTGATGCAACTGGTGGGCTGGAAACCTAGGACCAGGACCAGGTGATGGCTTCCTAGAAATAGATGCCCTAAGAGATGGAGAAGGAGGAGGAGATCCAGCATCCAATTGTTGTCACTCTCTCTGCTGATCTTGTTCATACTATTCTCCAGAGCATTGGCTATTTCATGAAGAGCATCCTTAGTCAAAGCTGGTGAAAGTTGCCATATCTGATTGACTGCATTTTCCTCTGAGACTGACAGATTTCCTCCTGTTCATATATCATCACCTGCTGCTGTTGCTGTTCCAATAGTCTTTGCTTCTCCAACTCTTACTCAAGTTGTTGCTGTCTCCATAGTCTTTGTGCTTCCATCTAGTTGTCTCTGAAGCTCTATTTGCTGATATAATGCCTGTTGTTGTAGCTGTATTCTATGCTCTATGTTCTCAGCCTCAGCTCAAGCATCAATGGATTGTGCAGCAGAAGACCAATGGTTGGAATGTTTGTTCTGCCTATTTTGATGAGTGGAATTGAGGTTTTCCATCAATCTAACAGTGTGGTCTACTTTGTTTTCCAAAGCAGCCTGAGGCTGTTGAGGTGGTAGAGCAAATTCCTGATAGCCTACTGGCATACGAGGTTGCTGAGCAACAGATGGCCATATCAGAGGTTGTTAGGGTGGCAGAGCAAATGCTTGATAATCCATAGAAGGCAGCTGATTTGGCATATAATATGGCTGGGCAGGCAAAGCAGTAGCTGGCCACATTGGAGGTGGGGCAATAGTGGGATAATAATGTTGAGCAGGAGGTGGAGGTGAGCATGAGCATACATGATTTTGCACCTACAAGGTGGTGGTCTATGTTGGATCAGTAACCTCCATTTATCTTATCTCCCACTACATTATGTGTTCTTTTTTTCACATGGAGAGAAGGGATGGCATTTGGACATACCTTTGCAACAGCACAATGGGAATGCCCCCCACTGTTCCAAAAAGGTCACACAATTGCTTTGGTATGCCTACCAACTTCACATCCATCCATATGAGATAGAGCCACAATCTCTTCAAAGGAGGACACACTTTCAACAATTCACCTGTGATGGCTGGGTGTCCATTGAGCAGTGCAACCTTATCTGGGCTGCCAACAATCAGAAAAACTCATGGCCAATCTGTATCAAGGATTACAGGATTACATGTGATGAGATGGTGGTGAAGGTCAAAACTTGGATCAAGTTGGCCATGTGATTCTTCCTTCCACAAGGGTGGGCCTTGCTACATGCAGCAGCTGCTACAAGACTCACTGGCCATTTGTCGAGAATTCTGAAAGCCAGACTT
The DNA here is from genome assembly GCA_038090655.1 of Gastroboletus turbinatus. Classification (NCBI taxonomy): domain Eukaryota; kingdom Fungi; phylum Basidiomycota; class Agaricomycetes; order Boletales; family Boletaceae; genus Gastroboletus; species Gastroboletus turbinatus. The sequence goes on from JBBPND010000192.1 coordinate 12,893, forward strand.
ATTCCTCACCATGACTGCTAATAGAAGCTGGCCTGAAATCTCTCAAAATCTACTTTCTGGTGTGTATATTAACACAGAGATTATCAACAAAGCTGAATATTCATATTCTTTGTCATCTAGGTGGGACAAGCACCATCCACCATCCCTTTCACTTCACGATTAAATATGTAAGCAGGGTGGCTGATCTTGATTAACCATACTTTGACAACCACCAGTCAATTGGCTAGGCATATCCTTCCTGCATCAGTAGACCTATTGGTACAATAGGAGGGTGCACATTGTTTAAGCATGTCAAAATACTTATAGAATTCTGGTGGCCAGTGCCTCGTTGGATTCTGCTTTGAGATAGATCAAACCAAAGTGGTCTTTGGTAGCTTTTTTCATGTATACTAATTTTGATTGGAAGCCATGCCTATAATATTCAATGTCTACTGAAATTATAACATGAAAGCTCAGAATATTAGGTTGTGTCATTTGATTTAGTATATACATATGCTATTTTTGAGATTGTGCCATGGCATGCCATGTGAGAAGTGAGAATATTGACTATTTGTGAGGTTGCATCATTTGATTTGGTATACATGTATGCTAATTTTGATGTTGTGCCATTTTGTTTTGCATGCTTTTGGTTGTTTTTAATGATTGCATCTTATACTTTTTGTGCACAATATATTGATGGAGTCCACACAACTTACTATTTGTGTTGGATTCATTAGATTTGTTACACCAACAAGCTTAAACATCCTAGTCAATACAATGGTTCTGCTACACAAGTATCAACAACTTATGTGCAACTTGATAGTATATGATGGTAGGGACAACTACCTGTGCCTCTGTGAGCTTGGCATGCACACACAAAAGTCCAGCATAGTTGCCCTGTGGTTTGTGCAGATTGGAGATTCAAATTGCCTAAGAAAGGATAGATTGTGGTAAGTGTATACCAGTAGTATAGGCAGCAAAATGTCATCTGTGTTGTCAGATCTCGCAGTGTTTGCAGAAGATGTAGCAATAGTCCTAGTCATGACTGCTTTTGCCTTGCTTGGGCTCAAGGTCCCTACTGACTCCAAATTGATTTAAGGTGACATTAGTGAGAGCTTCAATATAAATAAATCATGTAACTCACTTGTGAGATTTGCACGACTCATTTTTTGGGAAAGATGGCCCTCAAGAATCATACACTGGATCATTGGACTTGCTCACTGTTTTGATACATGGTTTGTGAAGCCAGTTTACTATTCATATCATGAGGCAAAGACATCACAAGAAATTCAATCATGCACAGTGTTGGAATTATCACTGAGTGCATATACAGGGGCTGGTGGGTTACAAAGTGCAGCTACATACATCACAGTCATACTGAGACTCAAAAGGCACAGAGAGTAAGGATAGCATGGTACATACACATTCTGACAAGAAGTTCTATATCACAAGCCTGCAGAAAGTGAATGAGCAGGGTAGTGATGAGCACATTCTTTCTCCACAATTTCCCTAATGACAACTTTGAAACTGACAAAGCCAGAGACTTGATTTTCAACTGTAATAGACTCTGTCATTGTTCTCATCTCCTTTATAGTGTGCTTGGTAACTTTTACATTTGACCAACAAGCACAAACAGTTTTCTCCATATTTAGTAAAAAGTACCTGCAGGTCCATTTGCTTGGGTTGGTACATTTCTGGCCACCAAAATCCTCCTCTACTTCATGGGAGTTGGAGATTATGACAGTGGTGCTGGCAGGTACTACATTTGCATTTGCATCTTTGATTCCTACAGTGGTAAATGACTGGCCAGCACCTTATTCATGTCTTCTCATGTGACCCACAATTGGTACTTGCCTGCCATTGCATCTCTGGCCAGCCTGCACCATCTGCAGGATCATTGGATGTCACTTGGAGGTACCACTTATACATAACTGGCTGGATTTCCAGCCAGGACCACATTCACAGGGTTGGTGAAACCTGGGAGAACCAGTTGTGCAATACTATCATATACTGAGTGACTGCATGATATGGCCTAGGTGGTCTTGCTGCATTGTATCTGCTAGATTGCCAGGATGGCATAAGTGATTTGGGCTGTTTTTCTGATGAGTCTGACCTATGAAAATCATAGATATGAAAACACATGGCATAGACAGACCCCTTGTCTATATATGTGCTCATATAAAAAGAAGCTATGGAGATGCCTTGCTCTGAGTTGTATGTATACCTATTGCCTCTAATTACATAGTACAGTGACATAGAATTTCATATCACACTTTTTCATTGGGTTGATATGGGATGAGTGTTGTCACTCAAATGAACACAGCAGGATGAAAGAACACAATGGAGCCATAGAATAAGTGCTGCCACTCAAAAGAACATGGTGGGGGTGCATAAGAGATGTCTCTTTGAGAAGTTGATGAATAGCATCATCCTTTTTGATGCTACTATGCTCTGTTCATGGCAGGGATAGGAATCCTGAAGCATGAATGGGCAGTGTGACCACCAGAAAAAAAAAAAAGCTGCCAGACCAGTAGAGGCCATACAAAGAATGATCTTGTCTCTGGCATGAACACCAGCAGCAATGTGTTTGGCCAGATAGGTTTTGCTGCATCCACCACCACTGTGAAGAAAGAATGAAGATCTGTGGAAGTTGAGAACATGACAGCATCATAAAGAGCAGTCTGCTGAGGATTGAGAGTAGGAAGTCCTCTATCAACATCTTCTTGTTGTTCTTCTCTGTTGTAATTCCTCTGCTCAAAGATGAGCTGGTTTCCTCTATGACAGCCCCAGTTGTTCTGTGGTCTAGGCATGGGAGGAAGTCTTGCAAGTCTTTGCCATGTCTTCCAAGTTCCTAATCTATGAGGTACAATCCATAGTCATAGATTTGATCCTGATTGGGTTAAAAAATATGGAAAGTGCAGGTGAGTTGATATGCAAGATCATCACATAAGTGATTCTTGAAGGCTTCCCATAATTGATGAGGATCCACAGGAGCAATGCACCAGAATAACAATGAACAAATGGTGCAGCTGATAGCCTGTCTTGAAGTGAGCAGCTTCCTCTATATACAAAAGCCATTTCTTATCATTCTGTAAAAGACAACATGCATCAGACCTCTTTGAAGTTTTCATGAAGATTCACAGTTTGAAGATTTTCATAGGTGTAGCACCTATTTATAAATTAAGCCTTATAAATTCATAGTGATGATGATTGATCTTACCTTTGACCACAGTAAGCAGAAGATGCAAATAAAATATTTCACTAGTGGAGACAGGAACAGAATACATGTGTCCCATGGCCTTGTATCTTTGGCAGACTGTTCAAACTGCTTGACCCAAGCTTGTTCCAAACACAATGCTTGGGAAAAATCCTGATAGACATGATTGTGAGCTCCACTTCAATAAGCTTAGGATCCTGATTGGCTTTGAACCACCCAAGGAGTTGAGTGTCCTTGGCATTGTTGAGTATATTCTCAATCTCCTCTTTAGCCTGGAAAACCACAGATTGATGACCAGGAAGATAGACAAGCAAACAATAGACAGCTGGCCACTCCATATGCATAGGCTTGAGTGGATGATATATATCTGGCATTAAGATAGGTGTGTATTTTATTCTCACCTTCAGTAACAACAGTGGCATGATCTGGACCCTTGTATATATATTTATGGATGTATTTGAAAGCCTTCATGGATTTCCAGACCTCCAAGTTGATGTGGCAGTCAAATTGCACCAATAGTTCCCTTGGATGAGGAACTACAACCTTGTTGTTAAAGACATTCTGATGCTTTTGGACAGTCCTTCTACTGTCACTGAGGGCAAGCATAATCGGGGAATCTGTTCTCTTTGATAAATGGTCTAATTGATAAAGGCTTTGGAGAAGTGCTTTTTGCAGACATTGTTTTCCAAACACCCTTGAGGAGAGCAAGGTTCATGAAGCATATTCTAACAGCAGAATGGAGTTGTGGATGAATCTGTGGATCTGGAATTTGTACAGCAATCATGGCATTGATCTGCTGAACAGTGGAAATCTTGTCTTGTTGTTCCAAGACAATCAAGAGGTGCATGTGAGGAAGTCCACACTTTTGATATTTGATGGTATACACAAATCCAGCCACTTCTCCAAAGTACCCATCACAAATCTTCTTCAGTAATGCTTGTTATTTGACATGGAAGACATGTGCAACCAAGTCAGACCATAATTCACAGTTGTTTGACCTCCTTGTTGGCTGAGCAGGTAGGCAAGTATATTGGCTGAAATATCCCCAATGGTCCAGCTAAGCTCTCCTTGCCACTCGCCATGGATAACATCCCACTCTACAAGCAGCCAGGTACCTATGTCTGCTGGGGTATGTCCCTGGTGAGATCAAGATTATTGGATGATGAAAGCTCACAAACATGTACAAATATAGATCATGGAAATGATTAGCACAACTTCCATTATGCAAAGTGAATGAAGGACATTGAATAGGATAAATAGTGTTAGAGGAAGGGGCAGGTTGCAGCCATGTTTTAAAATCCCATTTTTTCCTGTACTGTAAGATATGTGTGAGAGCAACTATATGCTAGATGCACTGAAGCATCCACCCACCATCAGCAGTACATATTTTAAAGGACATGGACAAATGCAATGTTTTGCTACTCAAGTGTACACTTGGTTCTATTACTCCCCACTTTTCACTTTTGATTACCTTATCAGTCTACACTTTTCTAATTAATTCTCCTTTTTCTCTCTGTTGCTTCCAATTGTCATTTGTTTGTCTAATTTATAAAGTAATATTGTAGATTTCATTCTCACACTCCTTATTTATTCAATTACCATGGGAAAATTTTATTACTGGGTCGACTTATTCTCAAAATACTCCAAAAAATGTGGTCAAATTTCATTTTCTAATGTCCTCCATTTGCCATTGCCATTTGAATAAAAGTTGTTCTAATCATTTCAATGATTCTATATTTGCACATGTTTTTTGGTCTATTCATTCATCATCCAAAGTTATATATCCATCATCACATGATCACTTTAGCATATACATATCATCTAGTGAAGTTGACTAGAGCTATGTGAAGAAATTGCAGTGAGTTTCCGGTAACTCCAAGTGCCATATCCTGGGAGCACCTGCTGGGAGCACCTGCTGGAACCAGTACTGGAATTTTCTCCTATTTCTGAAACATGTAAGCCCGGAAGAGCTACAAATTGTATATTTGTTATACTTTAACTTTTAACCTTTTTTTACAAGGTTGTAAAAAATTCCAATGACTACATACAGTGACTTCCAAAATTGAGTCAATATTTTGAGAATTTGGAGTATATGTTATATAGCTCAGGGACATGGACAAACAGAGCCAACATTAGGTGGGTGGCTAAATGTACTTACCCTTGGCTATCCATCAAAAAAGGACTTATGTAATTTGAATAGGTATCCATGGAGATATAGTCAATTCAATGTAGTATGTCATTGACTCAATTATGTAACTACCTGTCAGATCTGTCAAAGTTTGACAGCTGTCATATGTAACCCTTGATAGAAGCATGACAGATGGTTGCCATAGTTACTGTATCTTAGTAACCACTTCAACTGACACTATTTAAGTACTGGTTTCATCTCTCATGCCTGTCAAATTCACTATGCATCCTATCTCCTCTTCTCAAAAGGAAAATATTCTTTCTTTGGCCTCTAATGGTCATTCTACTTGTCATATTGCCTCTAGACTAGGTGTTAGCCAGTCTAC
>JBBPND010000193.1:0-18588 GCA_038090655.1 Gastroboletus turbinatus
ACTCGTGACCAATCCGTCTACGAGCCAGGGCGAGCCGTCGATAGAGAGAAAAGCCATTGCAATATTCTGTGTCTAATACCTTCAAGCATGTTCATGTGTCTATGGAACATTACGCTGGACCAACCACCAAGCAAACCTTAACTTTACAGTTTCCCCGACTCCCACGGTAGTGGAGGAGGGTTTTGTCTGCACAATTTGACCAGGCACCCTGCAAACGAGCATGTCCACCTGTGTGAAAAATGTTATATAATCAACTATAAACTGTAAAATTAAGGTTTGACTGGTATGAGGGTTACGAATCTGCGAATGTTCATGAACACGCAAACCTGCTTGAAGGCACTGGATGCTGAAATATGTACATTGCGATTTTTTCTTCTGGTATTCCGAACTGATTCATCTGTAGGTTTGTTCACAAGCAACCTGGTCGAGCTGCGCGTGTGCTCAACGAGTCGTTGTGCCTGCCGTTAGACATCATCCATCATGTGGATGACTATCCTATTTATTATGACCCAATCTATTACCCACAGTATGCGGTCTGCTGCTTTGGCACCCCCAAAAACTTTTGCCGTTGACTGCATGACTCTCTCTCTTCACATCACACCACTTGTGCTCACTGTCCGACATTTTCAGGACATGTTATCTTTGGCGGTGCTGCCATTTATGTTTGTGATCAAGATTGCTTTGTGTATCATGCTTTGCAGCAATTCAAGAGTGCATCATACATTCACTGTTTTATCTTTAAAACTCTTTCGAGGTCGCTGACAAAACAGCCCGTTTCATTTGACCAGAGATGGATCTTGCGTCATGACGAGTTTCCGCGCTGGTTTTTTTTACCCAGTTGAGGTTTATGAACATCATCTGCCTGTCCTTACTGTTGAGGATTTGTTGAGTTCTGCTCGAGCTGCGCATTTAACGTTTAAAGGAAAAATAAAGAAAACTGTTGTTGCAGCTATTGTAGGTCATGCTTTGAGTCTGCGTAATCACTTGACCTCTATGCCATGCCATGATCTGTTTCGCGAATTGCATCTGAAAGGTGACAGTTATTTCCTGCATTCGCTGTTATTGTCATGTTTCAAGACTGCCTTTGGTGTGGATGTCGCCACCCCGTATATTCGCTTGATGTTGAAGGCAGAGGTTAATCCAGCCGGAGAATCCCCCACGAATAAATCAGCCGTCCATTACTACAACAACGATGCCATGGAGGTCGGAGATGATGACTTCTAACTTGAAAGATGCACCTCGTTTCTTGGCCGGGCCACATAATCCACTGAAACGTTATGTATACGTATTCCGAAAGTCTTCGCATACTGTTGACATCGTGAAGTGCAGTGATAGTATGTACGAATATATAGTTGCTCAATTTTTAATTATGAACCCAAAATCCCCACTGGCAGGAGTTGGGGACTGGCGCGCATAGCGCCGCTACGATTCTATATCATTCAGCCGCCAATTTGTTACCTCTATCCAATGCCCATTAGTGGCCCCTGCCACTGAGCATCCCATCCAGGCCATCCAGGACACTGTTTGTCCAATGCTACACAAGGTTGGAGATCCTCCCATACCCGACATTGACATCGACCCCAACACTTCCGACCCATACAGGAGTCATAAGCGAACGGCAGGTGTAAGTATTCTTTCGATTTTATTCCTCCAAGTCTGCACACAACTCACATTATTTACCAGGACCACCCTTTATTGATTTGGCTCGCAGACCGAGAAACTTACCTCCAAGAATTGCTATGTCTCGAAGGAAGAGAACACATTGCCAGCGTGTGTGCTTTGTGCGCAGTGGCCGATCCATGCTACACATGCAAAGACTGCGCGGGCAGAGCACTTTTGTGCAAAGCATGTGTCCTGTCGACTCACCAGCGAAATCCTTTGCATGTCCTGAAGGTGCGCTTTAGTCTCAAGCAACTTAAATGGGCTCAAGAGAACCTGTTGATAGAAGTGGAACGGAATGTTCTTCGAACGGATCACTCTCAAAGACCTTGGGCTACGCGTTCAGTTAGGCCACCGACCAGGCGAGGCGTGTAATAACCCAGAGCTCTGTTTCGCTGACACTTTCGTCGTTGTCGATACCAATGGCATCCACTGCATCTCCCTCGACTTCTGCAACTGCGAACAAGCATCAAGTCATTTCCAGCAGCTCCTCCGCTTCGGCTGGTTCCCTGCTACGAGCTCACGACCCAGAACTGCTGCGACCTTCCGCGTTCTAGAGCAGTTTCACCTGCTTTCACTTGAATCCAAGATATCCGCGTACGAGTATTATAATGGATTGTCCAAACTCGTCAGTAACACCGGAACTTTCGACATAAAGGTGTGTGTTCTACGTGCTCTATAGTATCTGAGCGCAAGTAATGATTAATCATCCTACCCTGGCAGAATCGTTATGAAGCATTCCTGAGAATGTCTCGAGAATGGCGGCACCTCAAAATGTTGAAGCGTGCAGGACGTTCATTTGACTCCCGCGGGATTGACAGCACTGGTGAAGGAGAATGCGCTGTTATTTGTCCTGCTTGCCCACAGCCCGGCAAGAACCTACCACCTGATTTCTGTGAGCGATATAAGCCTGACAAAAAGTAAGTTCCCGGTCATCTGATAACTTGAAGTTGGGGGAGATCTCTGAGAATGTTTAATACAGATGGCTTTATGCGTTATTCGTGGCTATTGATGCCAATTTCCGTTTGAAACGGAAAAAAGTATCGAAGGATAGTGTGGATCCCAGCCTCAGCAAAGGGTGGGGATACTTCGTAGAGGAGACTGCCTATAAAGAGTACTTAGGGAGGCATACACACACCGTGCAAGAGGTATGTATTATGTCTACACATTGATTGTCTCATAACGGATATTCTGCGCAGAAAAGTACGTGTGCGAGTCACAGCGCTGTCAACATGGCCGATACGAAGGCGAACCAAGGACTGTCTGCTACAGGGGTGGGCACTGTGGACTGTGCCCGTCATAACATGAAGCTACCTACGGGTGTCGGCGACCTCCAGAAAGGTGAAAAGTAGGTCCCATCACTGTTGATGACGAGGCATTACTGATTTTATATCTAGGTATATCAACATGGATTACTTGTTCTTCTCGACGCTCCGCCACAACACCACCAATGTTCTCAAGGTGTCCTACGATGTGGCATGCCAATGGAACAAACATCTATGGGAGCGAATGTCCAAGCTGCCACCATCAATGCAACTTGATAAAGTCAACACGGAGGTCACATTTTTCGTCCCTAAATTCCATCTTCCCGCTCATATCAACAAATGTCAAACGACGTACTCATTCAACTTCCTCCTGGGAGTGGGACGCACGGACGGTGAGGCCCCTGAACGAGGGTGGGCGAACATCAACCCTATCGCATCAAGCACAAAGGAGATGGGACCGGGAGCGCGTCGTGACATACTTGATGACCATTTCGGATATTCAAACTGGCGGAAGATTGTTGGCCTTCGTAAGCACTCCTCCCTCTGATAATGTGGTTATACTAATTGTTTAAAGGAGTTTCTATGCTCGAAAGGTTGAAGAAAGCAATTCGGAAAAAGGCTGAGCTTCGTGACGCCCTGGAAGAACTTGAAGAGGGACTTGAAGTTGACCACACGGATTCGATGAGGACATGGAAAACACAAGTCCAAGAATGGGAGAGAGATCAGACAAATCCAAATCCATACGAGCGCACCGGCAATGGTATGTCACTTGTTTGGATCTTGGTTTCGCAGTCAGATCTGAAGAAACGTCACGGTCAGCCTTGACAGTCGCTGCTGTTCGACTTGAGCTTGCAAGGGAGGAAGCCGGGGACTTGGAACGAGTGGAGAGCAATACGGTGACTGGCATAGTCCATGAAGAATGCACTGCCAGCGTTCTTATTAGTTCTGGCTTAGAGCTAGAAGAACAGCAGTACGTTACTTCTGTTCAGCAGGGGCATGCAAATGATGCTAATCATGGTTTAAGGCGTCGCCTTAAAAGCGAGAAGGCTGGATTGGGTGCCCATGCCACTGACAATCAAGAAGCGAATCTAACGCAACGTTGCAATACGCTGCAACGTCGCATCGACACCTGGGTCAGGCTACAACATCTTTTCCTCCCCGCCCTGGCTGCTGAGCGTGCAAGAGAAGCACGAGATGTTGACTCCCCCATCTCACCGGAGATGTCTAGGCTCATGCTGCCCTCCCAGTTAGGCTCGTTGATGTCCTGTGACGAGAATCTGCAACGGACTGAATGGAGGCTGCGCATCGCTCAAGCGCATGATGCGCTACACTCGCTTCGGGCTAATCTCCGTGCGCAGACTTGCGTCCTCAAATATAAAGACCGAAACCTTCGCGGGCAAGGTGCAAACACCAGAGCCCGCAATACTCTCAAGGCAATCGAGTCTCGGATTAACGCAGCAACGAACAGATACAACGATGCTCACAAAGCATTGGTCAAGCTGGCGCCATTCCTAAAGGAGACTGGCTGGAATTCAATTCTTCGCCCTCTCGCCCGGGGAGATATTCGGGGATTGACGGACCTGCTCTGGGGCGAAACAGAGGGGACAAGGAAACTGTCTTGGATATGGACTATGGGCGGTACAGTGGCAAATGAGACGGACGAAGCAGGGTTAGAAGGTCTGTCTTGACTCACGCACTCTTTCATATGAGACTCCACCCTTACGACTCAAGTTGATCCAATTTGTAGATATGCGAATTGAGTGGTGCAAGGCCAGAGCTAGGGCGAAACGCTGGGCCGAAGAAGTTGAATTACTGGTGGAGGAAATGCGACGAATTCTTGTGTTTTTTGAATGGGACGCTGCTCGCTGGGATGAAAGGGGAAGGACATTCCTATCGGATGATGTTGTGGTTCTCGAAGGCCATCGCGCATACGCACAACGTCAAGCCACACTGCGACGTTCTCTCACTCAGAGGTGCCAAGATTCCTGGAGTGACACAATTGCACTCGTCAAGCGGTTGGATAAGACAGATGAAAAGGATGGTTGTGACAATACTCAGGCGTTTTCTCAGGAGATCGAGAAGGTGGAGCAGAACATAGAGTCCGATCAAGAGGAGGACTCGTAGTCCGTTATATAAGGCCTTGCTGTACTCTGCAACGCTGATCCGGGTCTTTTACGAATACAAATCTGCCAATCTAATTAGGAGTGAAGCCACTGGCAGAGGAAGTTCGGACCCATCAACATTCCTATCAGTGGGCGCATCAAGCTTCTGTCGGCTGGCTGTCAGGCCCACTTTGCGGGTGATCCAAAAGCAGAACGGAGCAGTATGATGGCACCATGATGCATTACCGTGATGCATCACGATAGATACTTACACCGCTTGAAGGGATTAATGCATCAGTTGAACATTAACGGCCCGGGGGAGCAGGATGATGCATCAATACATCACAACTCAAGTTGGCCAGTGGCGGGATGCACTGGTGGCCAGCTGGATGATGCATCAACTGGCTGGTGGGAAGCATTATCAGTGAACAGAATGGTGCATCAACTGTTAGTGGGAGCTTGTTGACTAGGATGAACCATTGTGTTGCATCACTCACATTTGAGGATTGTAGCTATTAATGCATCAGTATGCCCGGGAGTGGTGGTAGGTGTGCGATGGATGTCGTGGTCCCGGGTCGACTTCAAGTCTTGCCCGTCTATTTTTGGAAGTTATGTATGTATATGAAGACTCGATACACTCCGCCGCAGTCGGCTCGAATGTACATTCAAAATGGCTTGCAAGTCTTATGCCAACGGGAGTGATATTAAATGTTTTGGGCATGTGCGGTCGCCTTGCATAACAGATCGTGCCTGGATTGACTCCAGTGGATGGCCACCGTTCATGCGATAGATCTCCGTGGCACCGTACAATGACATTAGAGGAATCATCGCACAGATCCAGTAACTCGAAGCAAATACCCGAAATTAAATGGAATACATACACCAAACGACATACGGTTGGGGGCGCACGGGTCCGATAGACCACCGCGACACTCGAGCATGATACTACTGAATCATTCAAAAACCTACGTGGATGAACGGAAGCCACTCGACGAACGACGCGTTTCTTTCTCGAAGTCGTCCGACAGCATCATGCAGCGTTCGTGCAGCCTCCCGATAATCCGGTGTTGTACCGCCCCGGAAAAGTTGTTCATATACATCCTTGGCCAGATGAGGCGCAACGCTATCCCCGATTGACCACATCGTCCCAATGACCCCTCCATAACCCGCAAACAGCATTCCTGCAGCGATGTGGATAGCCTCATCGGAGAGTTTCCCGTCACCCGTCGCCGTCTGACATGCGGAGAGAAAGGCGAGTCCGCCATGGGGACGAGATAACGAGATGATGTCCGACACTCTCAGGCGACGCTGGTCCGCGAGACAGAGACCACTGTCAATAGGGCTTTCTGAATCTTGGATTCCATGACAGGCGAAATGAACCCAGTTCGAGTCCTTCATCAGAGAAAGTACTTCCTCAACCGTTCCAACAGAAGACTCCAGGAAGGTAGTTTGTGCTGATGCAGAGTTCGGAATTGCCGCCCTGATGTATTCCAATTCGGCGTGCACACCTGGCAACCGGGATTGGCCATCCGAGGTTGGCTGACGGACAGCAAGAAGGCGGAGACCGCTGCTAGAGGCCGCATCTGGTTTGGGTGGTGAGGCAAGAATGCTGAGAGTAGGGACGTATGACGAGACGACGAAATCGTATACTTTGTGCCCAGGTTTCGAGAACTGGGTACCATAAAGGCCAGCCGCATGGATGGGGAGAAACGTGAAATGCCCAGTTGGACACCAAAAGATGCGTGACAGTTCTCCAGGAGTCTGTTCGAAGATACAGATAGTAAATCAACAACGAATTCAAGTAGCATGACGTCGCGTACCGAAAATTTCAGGGCATCGAGGACTGGTTTGACGACACCGTTCCACAGAGTGGACAAGACAGATTCCCAGCGGACCCGCTCCCTCTCCGCACGTTGCCCCTCCCTGTCGTCACGGAGTGTGACACGAGCGTGACCAAGCAAACTTTCTAGTGCGTTCTGAAGAGCCCCGGAGCGTGCATGGGTAAATTTGGGAAGCGGGACATGAATGACGTCCTCCTTGTCAGCGAGAATGATCAATGCATCGCAGCGCTTCTCTGCAGCATTAAGGATGACCACCGGTCCGGAGTGTGCTGAAGCACGGAGCTGAGAAAACTCTTTCTGAAGGAGGAATCGCTCAAAGCCTGGAAATCCTCGAATCTCCAGTAGAAGTTTATCTCGATCGATCGCGAACGCACGATGTCTGTCAGCCTGCTGTCCCAACGACATCGACCTATACTCTATCCCTTGAATTTGCTCCGATAGGGAGGACAGAGATCTGTCGCGAGTTACACTAGCATGCTCCAATGCAGCTGACAGTTGCTGAAGTTGACGGGCATGGTCTGGATGGACAGTCCACAACTCGTCAAAGGAGCTGCGAAGCCGAAATAATTCCCCCCATACAACTGAGCGACCTTGCTCAAGCCACTCCACGGCGGTTTCGGGGTGTCCCAGGTCAAGAGCCGTTGCTGCCCCTTCCCGTACGACATCGACACCTCGCACGAGTTCGCTGTAGCGGTGTGCAAGGGACAAGCCAATCCATGCAAGTTGAGGAAGCAGGTCAATGGCAACCGAATATGCACGAAGGAGAGAGAGATGTCCGACGGAACGAGCACATGAAATCCATTGCAACGATGCATGAAATCGGGTGATAGGATGGCCAGTGGATGGGCCGGCAGCATGCGAGTATTGCAAGATTGCTTTCTCGAGGTCACTCGATTCGCCAAGATGCCTGAAACGAGAAAGGAAGCAAAGGGCAAGGGTGTTCAGATAAGCGGGTTTGTGCAGGTGTCCTTCCGGCGTTAGTTCTACAGCATCCTTGCACCTCGAGATTGCTTGCTCGAGGTCCCTCAGCTCCCCGAGGCGCTCGAAACGAGTTCTCAAGGAGCGGGCGAGGTTGTTCAGACAGGTGGGTTTATCAGGGTGACCGTCAGGGGTGAGGTCTACAGCATTACTGTGCCTCAAAGTGGCTAGCTCGAGGTCAGTTAGTTCTCCGAGGTGCTCGTAACGGGTTCCGAGGCAGAGGGCAAGGTTATGCACATGGCTGTGTTCATCTGGGTGACCGTCGGGGGTGAGGTCTACGGCATCCTTGTGCCCCGAAATGGCTTGCTCGAGGTCACTTAACTCGCCGAGGCACTCGAAGCGAGTCCTAAGACAAAGGGCGAGGTTGTCCAGATGGCCGTGTTTGTCCGGGTGACCAGTAGGGGTGAGGTCTACAGCATCTCTGCATTGGGAAATTGCTTGCTCAAGGTCGTTCAACTCCCCGAGACGATCGAAACGAGTTCGGATGCAGAGGGCGAGGTTGTGAACACGGGTGGGTTTGTTGGAGTGGCATTCGGGGGTGAGCTCCACAGCATGCGTGCACCTCGAAATTGCTTGCTCGAGGTCACTCAAGTCGCCTAGACGCTCGAAACGACTCCTGAGGCAGATGCCAAGATTGTAAAGAGAGGTAGGTTTGTCAGGGTGACCATCAGGGATGAGCTCTAGAGCATCCTTGTGTTGCGAAATCGCGTGCTCGAGATCACTTAGATCGCCGAGATGCTTGAACCGAGTTTGAAAGCAGAGGGCGAGGTTGTTGAGACGCCCGGGTTTGTCACAATGTCCTTCGGTTGTTAGCTCTACAGCATTCCTGTGCTTCGCAATTGCTTGCCCGAGGTCTCCGAGCTCCCCTAAGCGCTCAAACCGAGCGAAGAAACAGAGGGCGAGGTTGTCTAGATAGGCGGGTGTGGCGGGGTGGCCACCAGGAGTGAGCTCGAGAGCATCCCTGTGTTGCGAGATTGCATGCTCGAGGTCACTCAGTTCACCTAGGCGTTGGTAACGAGTTCTGAGAGAACTGGCAAGGTTGTTGAGACAAGTGGGTTTATCAGGGTGACCATCGGGGATGAACTCTACGGCACTCCTTTGTCTCGAAATCGCTTCCTCGAGGTCACATACCTCGCCGAGGCGCTCGAAGCGAATCCTGAAGCAGAGGGCAAGGTTGTTCAGACGACCGTACCTGTCGGGGTGACGATCAGGCGTGAGTTCCAGAGCATCCCTGTATTGCAAAATCGCTTGTCCCAGGTCACGGAGCTCCCCGAGGCGCTCGAAACGGGTTATAAATGAGTTGGCGAGGTTGTTCAGGAAGGTGGGTTTGGCGGGGTGACCATTAGGGATGAGCTCTACAGCAATTCTGTACCTTGAAATCGCCAGTTCGAGATCACTCAGCTCGCTGAGACGCTCGAAACGAGCAAGGAAGGAGGAAGCGAGATTGTCCAGATAAGTGGGTTTGCCGGGGTGACCATCAGGGATGAGATCAAGAGCGTCCGTGTGCTTCGAAATTGCCTGCTCGAGGTCACTTAAATCATCGAGGTGCTGGAAACGAATGAGGAAGGAGTTGGCGAGCTTGTTAAGACAACCATGTTTATTGGGGTGATCGTCGGGGGTAAGGTCTGCAGCATCCTTGTCCCTTGAAATGGCTTGCTCGAGGTCACTAAGATCACCGAGGTGCTCGAACCGAGTGAGAAGTGAGTTGGCTAGATTGTTCAGATACTCGGATTTGTTGGGATGACCATCAGGGGTGAGCTCGACCGCATCCTTGTTCCTCGAAATTGCCTGTTCAAGATCGGTAAGCTCGCCAAGGAGCTCAACACGAGAAAGGAATGAGCGTGCGAGGTTGTACAGGCAAGGTGGTTTGTCGGGATGACCATCAGGAATGAGCTGTATAGCATCGCTGTACTTCGAAATCGCGAGCTCGAGGTCACTTGGCTCGCCAAGTTGCTCGAAACGAGTGAGGAGAGAATTGGCGAGATTGTTTAGACGGCCAGATCTGTCAGGGTGACTGCGAGGGGTAAGGTCTACGGCATCCCGGTGCCTTGAAACCGCGAGCTCTATGTCACTCAGCTCGCCAAGTCGCTCAAAACGAGCAAGGAAAGAGTTGGCGAGATTGTCCAGATAAGTGGGTTTATCAGGGTGACCACAAGGGATGAGCTCTAAAGCTTCCCTGTACTGTAGAATCGCTTGGTCGAGGTCGCCTAGCGTGCCGAGGCGCTGGAAACGAGCAAGGAGGGAGCTGGCGAGGCTGCTTAGACGGACGGGTTTGTTCGGATGACCATCAGGGGTGAGGTCTACAGCATCCCTGCACCTCGATATGGCTTGCTCCAGGTCACTCAGCTCGCCCAGGCGCTCGAAACGAGTTCTGAGGGAGAGCGCAAGCTGGCTAAGGCAAGCGGGTTTACTGAGATGACCATCAGGGGTGAGGTCTATTGCATCCCTATTTTTTGAAATTGCTTGCTCGAGATCATTTAGCTTGCCGAGGCGCTTGAAACGAGTCCTGAAGCAGAGTGCGAGACTATTCAACCGTCCTGGTTTGTCGGGGTGATCATCAGGTGTGAGGTCTACAACATCACTATGCCATGAAATGGCTTGCTCGAGATCAGGCAGCTCTCCATGCCGCTCGAAACGTATTATGAGGCAGCTAGCCAAGTTGTTGAGATAGGTGGGTTTGTCAAGGTGACCATCAGGGATCAGCTGTATAGCATTCCTCTGCCTCGATATCGCATGCTCGAGGTCAGCCAAGTCGCCGAGGCGCTCGAAGCGAACCCTGAAGCAGAATGCAAGGTTGTTTAGATTGCCGTGTCCGTCAGGGTGATCATCAGGGACGAGGTCCACAGCGTCCCTGAACTTCGAGATCGCTTGCTCCAGGGCACTTAATTCGCCGAGGCGCTTGAAACGAATGAGGAATGCATTGGCCAGGCTGTTCAGACGGCCAGGCTCGCTTGGGTGACCTTTAGGGGTGAGTACCACAGCATCGGTATGCCTAGAAATCGCTTGCTCCAGATCGCTCAGCTCGCCCAGGCGATGGAAACGATGGAGGAAAGCGTTGCCGAGGTTGCGCAGACGGCCAGGCTTGTCAGGGTGGTTGTCAGGGGTCAGCTCTATAGCATCGCCGTGCCGCAAGATCGCTTGTTCAAGGTCGTTTAGCTCGCCGAGGCGCTCGAAACGAGTACTGAAGAAGAGGGCAAGGTTGTTCAGATAAGTGGATATGTCGGGGCTATCGTCAGGGGAGAGCTCTATTGCATCCCTTTGCCGCGAAATCGCTTGCTCGAGGTCGCTCAGCTCGCCGAGGCGCTCGAAGCGTGCTTTGAAGCAGAGGGCGAGGTTGTTCAGATAGGTGGATTTGTCAGGGTTCACATCAGGGGAGAGGTCTACTGAATTCGTTTGCCTCCGAATCGCCTCCTCGAGGTCGCTCAGCTCTCCAAGCCGACGGAATCGATACAACAATGCCACAGCAAGTTTCGTTAGCCCTGTAAGGCACTGGCGATCAGATTCGGAAGTAGACCGGATAAATGCCTCCAAAAATGAGATTGCGAGATTGAGGTCGGCTAGATCACCGCATTGTTCGAAGCGGTGTAGCAAGCGGTCACTATAAGCCCAAGGATCCTCGTCATCGGAACGTGGTGTAATATTCTGTTCCACGGAGGATCGACCAACTTCCAGATTACGGTCTACTTCGCGTCCAGTGTGCAGCTTGAGCAGCAAAACCGCAGCTTGCTTCTCGTAACTCTCTACAGAGCTGAGGTCCACCACCTGACGGAGGAGTGCCTCAGCCTGTATCACATCAACGTCGTGACATTGCTTCTCGAATTGCACCAAAAAAACGATTGCCAGCTGGATCAAGGTGGAGGGTCGATCAGGATGGCCGACGGGACGAGCAGTAAGAGCATCACGGTACAAGGTGATGGGAAGGTCGAGGGAAGGATCCGTGCCATCAACCTGACGACGGAGGAATTGTGCCATCGCCAAATTTGATAAGGCAACAGCACGACAAGGGTGGTCCAGCGGGCAAATATCGAGCACGTGCTCAAACTGTTCAATAGAACGCTCAAGATCCCCATGTTCCCCGTGCTTTCGGTAACGCGAGAGTGCGCTGTGACCTTGGTTCGTCGCATCATCCAGCGGGTCTTGAGATTCAGCGGTTGACTGCGAACATACACAGATAAGGGCAATGATATTGTCACAAGTGGGCTACTCACACAATGAGGGTCAAGGACCCTCGATTCTGATGAATCACTACTCTCTGGCTGCCATCGGCTGACAGTAACCGAAAGGGACGAACATGGGGATGCAACATCCCCATCCTGTGGGAAGGGAAATATGAACGCTGAAACGATGTAAGCGCTTAGACTTGTATGTATGTAATGCCCTATCTTACTCACGAAGCTCTTTCGAACTGCGGTCCAGCAATTGATCGACGGTGATTGCTAGCTCTCTCAACAGCTCTCCATTACCCAGCGTGGGCTGAAATTCAAAGGATGCATAGATTCCAAGATGAACCGTGGCGGACAGATCAGACGGTCTGCAACATCTGTTAGGAGTAAGGTAAGCGGAGGATGGAAATCTCACATAGGGATCGGGCCAACCCAATTGATGACATCGGTACCCACTCCAACAGGCTTATTCGTTGTTCTCCATTCGAGGCAATTGTGCTGCACCGCAGCGTAAAAGCCGGCGGGGATTCGCCTAAGACCAACAGCGAGATCTGTCACCCGGATACCTACCTGACATTTAGCCATCCTTGGCGAACCTCGGAGAGAAATAAACCTCGCACTTGTAATAACTATTTCTTCGACTTCGTCGACACAAGTCACAGGACCTGAAGAAGAGGGCACATCCTGTGACTGGTCGCTGTGCCCAGGAATTTCTTCATTTCCCTGTTCCTCCCTAGGATGGGTGTCGGAGACGGCAGGTGCCTGTACGTTGCACTGTTGGGTAGTAGGTTAGTTGGTAAACTAGAAGCAAGGTATAGATAGATATTAGAATCGTACAGTGAGCGCACAACAGGCTGCAGATTCTAATCCGGATTGTAAATCTCTGTTGTACAAACTGCTGGACATTGTTACTTAGAGCGGGAAACAGAGATGTTGAAGGATGTAGCGAGGGACATTAGTACCTGGGCGGCTAAGCCCATCTTTTTCCCCAGCAAAAACGGAGGCAGTGCCACGGGCTGTGCAACCACTGCAAAAGCCATGCTTCGAAAAACCGATGGCTCTACATACGTGGGACAACGATGATACTGCAAGAAAGCATCAAACGGCAATATTTTTGTGCGAGACTCGGAAGAGGCTATCCTAGTAACTAACTTGCAGTCTCGTGCATCCTCGCATCGCGTTGGAACGCTGCGGTATTACGCGTCCTCTCAGAGAGGAAGGTCCGACAGGGGCAGTCTTAGTTGTATCCTCTTCAAAGACTTAAGGTTGGCCAATTCGGGAGCGACGGCGCCTGTGTATGTACTTCCAGATTTGTGGTTTCTTGATGCTACTACACCTCACTCGCTCCGTGCAAGTAGTGAGGTGCTTCCAACATGCTCCCGTCCCACTCTGCATCATCGAGGTTGGGCTGTCGTAAGTCGCAACCCTTCGCCGGGAGTCTTGCCCAGTAGTACTTTCTGTTCTCCTTCCACGAAGCAACCACCGCCACAGGTTTCATTGTTTCCTCGTCATACATCTCTGATACGATCATGTCTTTCCGCTGGCACTCTAGGTTCCGACATCCAAGTTGTCCAAGAGCGGCGGGGTTGGAGAACCTGCTGGAGAGGCACGCTCAGTAGCCCACACGAGAAAGCTGTTCATACGTCTTTAAGGTTGCGGAAATGGGGGTGTGTTGTTGTTGTTGTAGCCTGCGAGCGTCACTGTACCCAGTTAAGCCCTAAACTTTGGATCCTGTTCGCGTTCAGATCCTTCTTCATTAGGCTCAAACTCACAGTGAGAAATGGGCATTTATCAGTCATCGTGGGTTCCCCGGAGGCACGAGGGTGTCCGAGGAACTGATGTTTCGGTCGGTGTAAATGAGATCGACCTATTTCCTTGCGAATGGACACGCCGACTGGTTGCTTGTAGTATGGCTCTCGACGTTGATGACAGTGGATCACGTGGGCCAGGCCAATCATGCCACACTGGTGGTGACGTTGTTCGCGTAGTTAGCAAAATAAAATTCATTTGTTCAAGTTGGTTTTACATCCCGACTTCAAAGCACATGTTGCCAGCTTTGCAAGATCAGCCAAGTGCGGATACTTCATATGCACTACTGACCGTCAGAGTTACATAAATTCTATGTCAAGTTCTGGACTAGTGCTCCGTTGGTTCGAATGTCATTGGTAAACGTTTTTGGTGGATGACGACTGGCTTCTTTTTGACTGCTGGCATGCTTCCCCGAACCGAACCAGTCATGGCGTACTGGTCTAATTTAACAGGTCTATGCGAGAACAGCACGAAGGCTATCCGCTTATTTCTCGCGTTATGTATCGGCACCATGCTGGAAGAACCCGATAGAAGTTGCAGAAAGGCTAGCCCCCGACTCGGCTCGTGGTTGGTTTTCCTCGTTCTTGGAGCACTGTTGTGACCCCACCTAGCATCCTCGCGTCCATTTGTGAGTATCACTCGTTTCTAGTATCCTTGGACCATGTTGCTCAAGCCTCACATATCCAGGGAATTAAGGGAACGTTCGTTTCGTCACGATCATCCTCGAAAGCTCGGCACTGCACTTTATGTTCCAGCTCTCTCCGATCACGATACTTGCTCTCGCAGCCAGCGTCAACGCTGTAATTCGGTCCCGTCAAGGGAACAACGATGGGATTCATCTCGCTGTAGGGCCCCAATGTGGACGCCTTCCCGGCACCGTAGCAGATATGAACGCAGGCCTGAATCTCAACCAATACAACACCATTGTCTCCTTTGGCGTGCGTTCACTACCGGCATATTTGGCCTCGTCCTGAGTTTTTTTTCTTGCAGGATTCTTACACAGATGGGGGTAGGCATGACGGAGGGCCTCTTGCACCCGCTGTCATTATTCCACCGAATGCGGAGGCTGGAGGTCGTTCGACCAACGGTCCTGTATGGGTGGAAGATATTGCCAGTGACATAGGAGCTCAGTTGATGGATTACGCCGTAAGCGTTGCTCCTCCGTCCTCAACAGATTTAAAGGCCTGACCCGCGATGTTAGTGGTCAAGTGCCGTCACGAATATCACTCTCTGGCCGAGCAATCCTTATGCTCGTGATTTCAGCATGCAGAGTAGGCTTGTTGTTTTGCATTCACGCTCGCCCAAGTGTTTGACGCAGTGCAACTAGCAACCACATTCTTAAACCAATCCAACAATTTAGATCCCGAGACAACGCTCTATACGGTCTTCTTTGGCATCAAGTAAGCACGACCATTTTTAACTTCAACTACTGAATATAACGACCACCAGTGATTGGGTAGATTCATTTGGTCTGTTTGGCTCTCATTTCTTGGGACATGGAACTGAGATTTATTCTTCACCAGTCGACGGCGATCATCTCCCGCAAGCAGCCCAAGACCTCCTTGGCCAAATAACCCTCCTTTCCAACCCTCCCACAAACGCCAAGAACTTCCTCGTCACCGACGTATATGGTCGCGGTACCCAAAATGCTTGGGGTCAAGCATGGATTCAATCCATCTATGACGGCCTCGCACAGTTTCGCGCACAGAACCCGCCGCTCAACGTCGCATTCGTCAATTTCGCTACGATTTGGGACGGTGTACTCGGTCCCAATCCGGGGTATCAAGCGTTTGGGTATACGAACACTTCCGCTTGCATCACTGGCAGCGGAACTGACGGATCTTGTAATGATCCAGAACATTATTTTTATTGGTTCTCAGGGTGAGTGACGCTATATCGGCCAGGTGTCGGGTCCGAGGATTGGCGTTAATGATGCTTGACGATGTTAGGCACCCCTCGAAGGAGACACATCGCATCATGGCTGACTACATTGAGGCAGTCCTAAACCAGTGTCGTGTAGCCTGATTGACAGAGTTTTCTCTCTCTCTTTTCCTTCTCTTGCTATTGGGCATTCCTCTCACCATAGAACAGCATCTCCTCTTTCATTCACAAGGCTAGACGCGTCATCTTCAGCATGATAATGTAGCATGCACTCTAATAATATGTCTGAAATCTGTCCTTCGATCCGCAATAGATGGTGCATCTTCTCCATCCCGGTCAGCTTGTTTCTCTTTCCCTCGTTCCAGCAGTCCATAGCGATCTCTCTTGTGTATTGACCCGCTTATATGGAAGGGAAATGCCACGAGTCCCAAGCTGAGAAATCATGATGTCCACGCTAGCGGAAGAGCGATCCGTTCAGCCTGACTCCAAAAAAACTGAGTGATGCGCACGGAACGACGTACGTTCAAGCAACTATAACGTTGCTCACCCAGAATTCCGATACGCTTCTTCAGCATTATTTTTGCTTCCTGTATCCCAGGTCCACTCACTACCTAACTGACCTAGAAAAAGCCGGCACAACTCCCAATGACGCACGGAAAAGTTCCAAAAGACTCGACACCAATCATATATCTTACCAGTATAATCACCTAGGAGGCGAATAGGACACCGAAAGCGGGCCTGAAGCCTATCCGAAAAGTATGGCAAGGTCAGAAGGATAATAGCTACGCATGCACGGCGGCAATGCTCTGGAGAGTATCCTCCTGGATATTTGTTGGTAGCTCCCTCGCTGTCTGATCTGATCTCTTGACGAACGGGATGCCTCAGAAATGTCGCAGGGTCTCGTGAACCACAATGACAACACTCGCGCTCATCGCTGCCTTTGGTGAACTTGACGACGCGTCTTTATGTTTGCCCAGGGTGTCCTGATATGCGTACCAGTCATGGTTGACTATCCGTCCAGTACAAAAATCAGGGATAACAAGTGACTGTCGCGCCAGATTGTCTGCACGGGTTCTCCTGGTCCAGACGAGAGGATTTCTGTACTCTCTTCGTTGCGCTTCTCTATGGCGGCTGCGGGAATAGCTGGGAGTACAGGGCGGAGAAGTTGCTACATTGTACTCGTCCTTCCAACCTGGCGTCCTTTCATGCCTGGTCAACCCACATCCGACTCGTGTTAGAGTCACGCACTATTTCGAGCCTCGGATGCTCCGTGACCGGCTTCAGCCTCCCGATCCCGTCGCGTGCCCCCTCCGTATCGCCGCATCCGCGACATGTTAACCACTGTATCGGCGACGACGAAAACGCCCGATGGGCTCCGTCGTCCGCGAGGATTCGTTCGAATGGGTTAACGTCCCTCGTTACATCCCCATTTCCGCTGACTACCTCCCGTCGTCCTCCATTTCAGCGGGAGCGCGACATCCCCTCCAAATCCACCCCATTCCTCGCCGACGCTTCCAACCGCGCTTCCTCTACCATCCTTGTCGAACCCTGTCGTGATGAAAACGAACTCGCCAATCCGTCCGAACCCGTCCGTTCTAAATTGCCCGTGGGAAAGTCCATCCGATCCTTGCTCTCCTGCACGTTGATTTTCAGTGCCATTTTGACTGTAATCTGATCCCACCACGACATGCGGCTGTATGTGTCATGACAGATCAGATCCACCATGTTTCCACTATGTGCAATTATCCATACATTGTACCGTATCGATACCGGCCCCCTATCGTCATCTTCTCTGGTGGAGTATGGCCATGTGGAATGCAGCTTAATTTGTCCACTATAAAATATTTGCGTATATCCCGTATGTTCTGAGCTGCACAGTGCACGTCCCCACGATCTAGCTGTTTCAAAGGGAACACGAACGTGGACATCATCGCTACGCAGTGCCTCTTCCATTCGTAAGCGCATTTGATCTCATGGTTTAGTTCAATCATTTTTTGGGAGCTACACACAACACAGAGCTGAAAGGATAATCCCGGATACCTGTGAGTCTCCAAGGCTTCGGCTGCCGGTTGGCGATATCCCGAAAGCATCCAGTAATCCTGCTTTTCACTCACCAGTCTGTTGCGCCTCTCCCGCGGCACGCAGTGACTATCATTTTGGTTGCCACATTTCATTTCGGCCCTAACATCCACAGTCGAAGGACGAGCGCTACATTGGCTCGCAACCCGAGCCAGACTGTAACACAGACGAAGAAGCGGTGGCTGCGAGTGGGAACGTCGCTGAGAATGACGCGCGTAGCCTTCCGAAGGAAAGAAGAGGGCATGCTTATCTGTAGACTGTAGCTGAGAGGGACGACCAAATGGTGGGAAATGGAAAACAAATCTGTCAGTCAAGCTACCGTTACACGACACTGGTCCAGAACCTCTTCGATGCCATCAGCCATGATATGATGGGTGTCTTTCGAGACAGACCCAACATCGTCGAGGATCATTAGCCCCAGTCCTCGGACCCGATAAAGCGCCACTCACCCTGGGATCCAATGTGAAAAAATGCCCTAGGTCATCACAAGATTCGATTATCAATGTTCCGTTGCCAATGAGGAAGTGTTCGGATACCCAGACATACCCCGGGCGGATCGGGACCGAGCACGCCGTCCCAAAATTGACAAATGCGACGTTGAGCGGCGAGTTCTGTGCGCGGAACTGTGCAAGTCCGTCGTAGATAGATTGGATCCATGCTTGACCCCAAGCCTTTTGAGCCATCGACTGGTCAGGAATAACAAGCTGTTGCAACTCCCGTTGGCTGGTTGTCGCGTAGCCCACGTGACTTCATTGATGCTTCAGCGTCAGCGACAAGTTGTTGCAGAAGATTTCCTCCTCGAGACCCCCCC
>JBBPND010000194.1:0-18568 GCA_038090655.1 Gastroboletus turbinatus
GGAGTAAGTGCTTCATTTCATACACTCATATGTTAGGGCCCAGGTTAGATGCGGTTAGGGGTTATCGACTTTAGTGAAAAACATGCAAACATTGGGACAGTTGTTTGAGCCACTGTACGGCGGTCGAGGCGAACCAATGGACATCTCCAAGGTACGCAAATCGGGATGCTTTAACTGTGGCGGTAACCATACTGCCAAGAAAGACAACAAGTGGGCCTGCCCCAAGCCCAAAAAGGAATGTGCAGAGTGCTATTTTCTTGGAGGATCACATGGATGAAGGTGCAGCAAATATAGCAGCATACAGTACATGCAACTTCATCTGGCAATGAAAGTGGGAGTGAGGAAACTCGCTCAAATGGAAAGGGAAAGGGCAAGGCAAAGCCTGACTCCCGAATGAAACAAGTCGCCACAATGGACTTCGAAGCGGCTAAAGCCTATTTTGCTGACCTTGCCGATTCAGCAAAAGACAAGTCTGCATGAGTGCACCGGGTGCTTGTGTGGATAAACAGACTTTTAATACGAACAATTCTTTCTCCTCTCTTTCCCCTTACGTCAAATATGGTGAAGAAGAACATGAGTTCTTCAACACCCAAACTAGGACTATTAATACCAATACATTTTCTGTAAGTGAGACGGAGTCTCACGAAAGTGAGCTCACTGGACACAATAAATCCAGGCTTAATTCCATCAAGAAAAATACAAAAAAATTACATACTACTACAGACATTTCTATGTTAGAAACCCTGGAAAGGATCATCCTCCGATCACTAAAACAGAGGAAAGACATCTGTTTGGAAGTCAAGGTCGCAAACCTGACAACCAAATACAAGATGCACGAGACACAAGCGCTACTCAACAGCGGTGCCAACAGCATATTTATAGATCGCACGTGGACAAAAGAAAACCACATACAGACCAAGGAACTGGAATGCCCCATTCCAATATTTAATGTCGATGGAACAAAGAACTCCACCAGAAATATCACTCATACCGCGGACATCATTCTCGACTACGATGGACATCGAGAAAAAGTCACAGCTGAAATTACCGACCTCGGCAAAAACTCCATCATCCTTGGCTACACGTGGCTTACAAAGCACAACCCAGAGATTAACTGGCAAGAAGGCACAGTAAAACTCACACATTGTCCACGCACGTGTTATCTACTTTCAGACAGACCGGTATTGATGAGAACCTTAGAAGAAAAGGAACTCAACAACATGCCATATGTTTATCACCGATTACGGCAAACTATGTCTGAGCGGCAGCAGAGCACCCTGGTAGTTGAAAAGACCATCGAAGAAATGGTCCCAAAAGAGTTCCACAAATTCCTTGACGTATTCTCAAAGTCACATTTGGAACGAATGCTGGAATGCAAGGCATGGGATCACACCATCGATATGAAAGAAGGCTTCCAACTGAAAAAGGGAAAGATGTACCCAAAGTCGGTTGATGAACAAAAGGAAGTTTCCAATTTTGTATATGATCAACTTCAGAAAGGATATATTAGACTGTCGAAATCCCCTCAAACTTCCCCGGTATTCTTTATTCCTAAGAAAGATGGCAAAAAGAGAATGGTACAAGATTACCGCTATCTAATTCATGGATCATCAAAAATAACTACCCGCTCCCCCTTATCTCCAAATTTGTTGATTGATTAAAAGGAGCTAAATTATTTACGAAAATGGACTTATGATGGGGCTACAATAATGTAAGAATCAAGGAAGGTGACGAATGGAAAGGAGCCTCTGTCTGCCACCGAGGATCTTATGAACCCCTCATCATGTATTTTGGACAAATGAACTCTCCCGCCACCTTCCAGGCCATGATAAACGATATTTTTGCCAATATGGAAGGAGTGGTCATTATCTATATTGACAACATCCTCGTATTCACTAAAACCAAGGACCAAGCCAAACATGACCAGATCGTAAGAGAAGTGTTGCGGAGATTAAAAGAAAATGATCTCTCATCAAACCTGAAAAGTGTATATTCCATACAAAGAAAATTGATTTCCTTGGAATGATCATATCTGAAAAAGGAATTGAAATGGAACCCGCCAAAGTTAAAGCAATCACTGAATGGCTGGTTCCCACAAACGTCAAAGGAGTTAGAAGCTTCTTGGGTTTGGCGAACTTCTATCGCCGCTTCATCAAAGATTTCTCTATCACGGCTAGACCACTTAACAATCTTACTAAAAAGGATCTAGCATGGCACTGGACAGAAAAGGAACAAAATGTGTTTGACACGCTGAAAGGACACTTCATGATGGCACCCATACTCGCCTATCCGGATAGTGATTGTAGGTTCAGGGTAGAACCGGATGCATCTGACTTCGCCACTGGCGCCGTATTATCTATAGAAAAAGAAGGCAAATGGCACCCCGTGGCATTCTCATCACATTCAAAGTCACCAGAACAACATAATTATGCCATAGCCAATAAAGAGATGCTGGCCATCGTATTAGCATTAGAACAATGGTGCCACTTCTAGAAGGTGCCCATGAACAATTCGAGATTTGGACAGATCACACCAATCTCCAATACTTTATGAAATCTCAAGATCTGAATCAAAGACAAGCCAGATGGGCTCTTTATCTCTCACGATTCAATTACAAACTAGTTCAGAAGCCCAGAACTTCCATGGGAAAAGCCAATGCCCTTAGCCAATGCAAAGACCACGCCATCAGTATCAAAAATGACAATAAGGCAATGACGATAATCCCTGCCAAATGAATTTGCACACAAACAAGTGTGAGAGTCCACGGACTTGAAGAAAGAATCTTGGATCGCATCAGGGATGCACAATCTAAAGAAAAGGAAGATGCACTAGTGGCTTTCGAACTCGACGAAGAAGGCTATGCCTGCATCAATGGAAAAATCTATGTGCCTGAGGACAAACAGCTCCATCAGGATATTATTAGCATATACCATGACTCCACACTCACAGGACATGGTGGCACAGAGAAGACTTTAGAGTTAGTCTCATGCTACTACTTCTGGCAAGGTTCTCATGCAGACATTAAAGACTATTGTTCCCGATGTGAAAGATGTGCTCGGATGAAACCGACAAATGTTCCCCCAGCTAGGAAATTATTACCTAATCCTATTCTAGAAGGACCTTGGCAGGATATATCCACTGATGTCACTATGGATCTCCCCGAGTTGGATGGCTTTGACAGCATCCTCGTGGTTGTAGACTGTTTTAGCAAAGAAGCCAAATTTATTCCCACAATGAAGACTGTTACCTCACTCGGAATGGCAAAACTCTACCAAGATCATGTTTGGCAAATGCATGGTCTCCCACGCTCTATGATATCGGACCAAGGTCCACAGTTCTCTGCACAAGTCATGCAAGATCTTGGCAAGATGCTACAGAGAGACTTGCACATGTCTACAGCTTTCCACCCCCAGACCAATGGGCAAACGGAAAGGTTAAACCGGGACTTGCAGCAGTATCTATGGCTCTACATGGCTGAGAAACAGCATGAATGGACAGAATGGCTTGCGCTGGCACAATTTAGTTACAATAACAAGGTTCATTCTGCGACAGGGAAATCACCATTCCAAGTCACATGTTCTTACTTCCCTCGCATGGGAATCGAACCCAAAGAAGCAAAGGCTCCAGCAGCCACATCATTTTCCCACGACTTCGCTAAAATGCTAGCTGACATGAAGTCTTCTTTAGAAAACACACAAAAAAAATGAAGGCACAGGCAGACAAGCATCGCTCTGAAGCCCCTATCTATAAAAAGGACAACAAACTGTGGCTTAGTACCACCAACCTTAATTTACGCAAGACAAGACAGTCACGCAAACTCACAGAAAGGTGGCTGGGCCCCTATAACGTTATTGAGATGGTAGGACCGAATGCAGTTAAACTCAAACTACCAAACTCTACGAAAATTCATGATGTAGTAAACATCAGCCGAGTCAAACCTTACAAGGAGCGACTACCCGGACAGATTACATACAAGCCTGGCACTGTCACTGTCATGGATGAAGGTGATGTCAGATACAAAGTGGATTATTTATCTGACTCACGTCTAAAGGGATGTAAACTGGAATTTCTAGTCCATTGGAAGGGCTACTCTAATGAGGACTGTATGTGGGACCTTGAAGGAAACCTTTCAAATGCAAAGGATGCAATACAGGACTTTTATAAATCCAAACCCAGCGCACCCCAATGACTCAGAATGGTGAACACGTCATTTCAAACTTTATTTAACCCTTACAAAAACTTCATGGACTACCCTGCACCATGGAATCGCCTGGAAGTCGATCCATAGAGGACGGGTAAGTTACGAACCCTAACCCTAACCTAGGGTTTACCTTAGTTCTTCACATCATGTGACCTTACACATATTTAATCACATGACATATCACATGACTTCTTTTCTTTTTCTGATCACGTGACTGCACGTGACTGTGTGAATGTGGCCTAGACCCATTACATGTATTCACCTCATTTATTTAATCTCCATTGTCTAGACTCTTCTAGAACAATCTACATACATTATGATGTCATCATGACATCACAACCCTTTACCCTAAGAACCTGCCCTAAGCAGCTCACACAGACCATAGCCATAATAGACACAAACATTGTAAACATATATATATCTTGCAACCAGCTCCACAAGAACTCAGTCAAGTTCTAGTTGGAATTCCCCAACATTCTTGTTTTCTACTTTGCTCTTAAGCAAGCCTTGTGTGAAGTGACTGAAGTCCTTATTGGATTTTGGATTGCTAACAGTAAGTGATATGGCCAGAGCAGAGATTGAGGATATGTGGAAAGCACATGATGTGTTGGTCAACAGGATCAAAGTCAATCCCATGGGCAGCAAGAAGTATGGACAACTCTTGCATGCCCACATTATTGTTCTTCGCATTGTCAAGAGTAAAATGGCCAATCTGTTTGGAGGTGGTAAGTAGATCTGAGAAATATGGATAAAAGTTATGTATACATACCTTGTGGGTCACTCCTGGATGATCTAACAGATGTAGCATGGTTTTTGTGATGTTTCCTCCCATATGGCTGCCAGGGAAATGGTGGAATCCGATTAGTCCAGCTTTCATCTTGAGAGTGCCTGATTGATCGCCCCTAGTGATCCAATGCGCTGTCAGTGCAAGGAACAGATAGAAATTCTTGTCTGTCCAAATATTGGAGGTGAATGATACTTTACCCTTGGCATTCTGGACAACCAGTTAGTAAGAGACAAGCTAAGGAAGCTGAACAGCATGTATGGTGAGATCTTCCTTCAAGATGAGGAAGTAGTGTCTCCATGCCTTGACTATGAGTTTGTATGAGTTTGCACATCTTCGTGCGGTGAGGTATCTGAGAGTCTTTTAAATCCTGATGGAGGAGAAGCAAGAGGCATTGGAATTCCAGGCATTCAACTACATTGATCAACTATCATAGACAGTTCAGTAAAATTTGCGAGGCCGACACTTATAATGCACATACCTGATCATCCACAACAATGAATTGCATCAGATATTGATGTAGTGCAGCAATTGAGAACAGTGGGAGCCCACTTTCAAAGGGGACTTGTCCAGAGGGCAAGGAGCCATCCTGATGGGCAACTCAAGTCAAAGGTGGGAGTGACCGGATGGATGCACCTGGGGCAGCAAGGGCTTCACAAAGTGTTCAATAGTTGTAGCCAGCATTGAAAGCTGCCTTGATGGTTTCCAACCAGACAGTCCAACTGTTCTTTTTGGCCTCTTCTAGGTAAACGTCCAAGTGAAATTTCTCAATGTGGCCACATTTGGACATGTTTGATGTCTTCAGACTGTATGCAAAGGATCTGCCAGAAGGGAATTGTCCAGGGTTTTCGTCCTTCATCTTTCTGAGAGCATATCAGAGGTGTGATGTGTCAGAATCTAGGAAGAGGGCCAGATTGCCCAATGCTCAGTGGCTGCCTAGATGGGCAAAAGCAACTATATATTCACCTAGGAAGAGGGCAGGATTGTCCAATGCTATAGTACATTAGCTAGGGATAAATCTATATAAGTAAAAGTGAATTCACCTCAGTGGCTGCCTAGATGGGCGAAAGCAACTGAGGTGCTAGTACAGTAAATGGGATAAAGGTATATATGCTATGGGTGGAGATACACTTGTATTAGGTTACCTGAAATGATATGGTGATGAACCTGAATGAAGGTTATGAAGTGTATTAATAAGTGAGGTAACAGGTCAAGCGAATAATAGAAAAGGTTTGTACTTCCGATACTTCCAGTGTTTCTGAGTCGGAATGGTGCAGGAGTAGCTCCGGTGCTTCTGGGTTCGGGAGTGCATGGAAAAGTTCCAGAAGAAGTTCCGGAATGGTGATGCTGGGACAAACTTGGAACCAGTGGAACTTGTGTGGTTTATGGTTGGATATTGTCATGATGCGCCACATGGTGTATATGTCATGACTCACTGGCATACGGTGCAGGAAGTAGGTTCTTCTTTGTGCTTTGGGAAGAAAAAGGAGACATCTGTGGATGACGCAGATGAAGTTTGCTTCTGAGACGTCTGGGTGGTCATGAGTGGGTCAGTGGCCATAGTTGATTGTAAATCATTAACATAGCGATTTCCATGAGCTCTTGGAACAGAGGGCTCTTCGTTGCTGCTAACATCTGCAAGGTCGAAGTTTTCTTTGGATTCTTCATTGTTCTGAGGGACGGGAGGCAGAGGCACATCAACAGCACCAGAGGAGTCATCATGAAAACGGAGGGGAGGACAGCGGGACCAGATAGGACATGACTGAGCCTCATTTGCAGGGCAGAAGCATTTGAAGGAGGCAGGGCCCATTTGTGTCGCAGGGACATTGGTTACTTGGAGCTTTGGCAGCCCGTGGAGGCATCTTTTGGAGGTGTGCCATGTTAGTTCAGAACATGATGATATGCACCTTTATGTAATACCAGCCTGCAGTGGCCATGGCTGTGGCTTGTATATGTTCCAGGCAGAAACATGGAAAGCTTGACCATTGGTTATTACGTTTGAGCAGGGGCATGCCATTCAGTTGATATACCTGCGGATCAGAATGGAAAAGAGGCTCATTCATTTCAGTGAAGCAAAGTACAAAGTGATTTGACTGTATGAGGGAAAAGAAAAAACAAATGAAGTCACGCTTGCTTGACCCGCTTCGATGTGTCGCCCGCCTGTTCAACTTTCAAATGCTTTCTGCTTCGGAATGACTTATTGAACCACTTTTTATATCGATTGTAGCTGGTGATCTTGATCCCATTCAAAATGACACTGTTCAACAAGTGCAGTGATAATAGAAGCATGGTTTCATGCAAACGTAAGGGTGTGAGATCAAGAGAGGGTTCTGCCAAGTCACAGATGATCATCATACAGAATGATATAAGTGATTGTTTGATGTCGGTGAGGCCCCGGAGGAATATGGCTTCTGCATCGCTCCCGCCAACATTGCCAGGTAGGGTCTTTGCATCATGTCAGTATGAACAACAAATCATTGAAGTAGTACTTATGCAAGTTGCATAATAATCTCCTAATTCGATGTCGATGTCCAATCGGTCGGAAGTAGGTGCCTGCATCCATATGTAGTAGGCGACCTGGTCAATCGAGCACCATGTATGGCTGCCAACTATCAATGGTTGTGATGAGGTCATGCTTCCAGACGGAATGACAGAGGCATCCTGGTGGTAGTAGCTTGGGGCAATGAAAGAGGCATAATCTAAAAAATCACAGGAAAGAGTTTTCCATGCTTCATTCTTTGATGTCAGACTTCGGTAGGGTGGATCTTCTGAAATGTCGATGATAATGGCCATGCATATGTTGTATTCACCGGCAAGGACCCTTTGCTTGTTCAATTGTCTGTGAAAACACAACCTGGCAGATGATGGGATAAATGGGAAAGGACATGTCATTTTGTGCAGCAAACTCTAAAACGACATCCAGAACAATTGTATCTTCAGTGGTACTGAATGATTTGTTGTGATGGACTTGACTGAGGACCAGATCTGTGGGATAGGGCAGATTGACCCCCTCAGCCACCAACATCTTGTTGAGTGATTGCATTGTGTTCTCATGAATGTCAGTGGGACATTTCACGAAAAGAACATTGTGTTTGGCAAAGTAAGAAAAACTAGCTTTTTTTTAGCATGGTTCAATGGACGGAACAAAAATAATTTACTATGGCTTTCCCCACACTCTTGGGCTTCAACTAATAACTTCCCTAATGAGGCTGAACTGTTTGGGCAAAACCGAGGCCAACTTCTGTAAAATTAACTATATACAGTAAAATTGAATAGAATAGCCAGTGACTCTGGCGGCACCAGCATTAAGGCAATGTCACCTACCAAGGTAGGCTGTCCTTCCTTGTACCCTTGGTACAAGTTGACAAGGTGTTCGGTCACACTGCTACATGAACCTGCAAGAGTCAACCATGTGCTGGGGTATATGAATCAGTTGGAACATTCACCATGAATAATTTAGCTACATACTGAGTTCATTGAGGGATGTTCCATCAAGTAAACTTGTAAGGACACCAACAGAATCCAATTGGTTGGTTGTCACATCAATATCGAGGGATGTGGGAATTGACTGAGGAAGCAAGGTAACTTTGCGATTTGTCACCAGAGATCTTATTGGGGGGCTAGGGAAGGCAAAGCTTGTGTGTGGCCTCAGCAGTGTAAAGGGAGGGGGGCTGTTGCGGTGTTCAACAGTGACCACTGGGGTCACCAAGACCCTGTGGGCACTGGTTCTGGAATAGCCGCCACAGGCAGTAGTGAAGGACAATGCCATTTTATGGCCCATATCAGTGGTGCGCATCCTGTTGGAAGATGAGGAAGGGAAGAAAGAATCTGGGAACCTATCATGAGCGGTGGAATAGCCTAGATGACACTCACACTTCTCTTTTGGCAACCTCAGCATGGGTGCCATGGCATTCCAGCATCGGCAACTCCTGCTGAATGAAAGAAGGTGACCATAATGGCATGGGAAGAGAGGTTACATTTGGAATGGCCAATGAAATGGCAGCCACTGACTTGAAAGCTGAAACAATCAAACCGTGGTCTGGGAGCAGTGCTGGAAAAAATGGATTGAGGGGATGAAAGATGACCAAATTGTGGTAGGGTCGTAGTAATGATGGGAGAGGTGTTTTTGGCAATGCATGCAACAAGTTGCTATTTTGGTAGATTAGCAATGTAGTCAATGAGAGGAGTGAAGCAATTGTGGGTATATTCTAGAGTGTCCATTATGGCTCCACCTTGTTGTGCCATTTTTTCAAGGGATGCACAAATAATGTCCATGCATGAGTGAAAGAGGCAAGCAAGTAAGAGAGTTTGGAAATCTGGATGTACATCAAAGGTGGGTATGGGCATGAAGTCTACACATCACTATGCATGTGACATTGCCTGCATCCTAATATCCAATTGGATATCACCAATGGTAATAAAAATGGAGTGCATTTCAAGTTCCTAGTATGGTATGTTACATGGGTCTTGTTGAATGCAATAATGATAGGCACTATCATGGCCCCCTCTAGAACTTGGTCCAGCCAATAATGGTGTCAAACAAGATGAGAAGTTTCCACATTGTAATACACATATTTGGATTTAATGTGCTCCATCTACTGTAAAGAACTTGCTGTACACCCTCTCTGTCCCTTGCATAACAATGTGTGAATTTGAGGTCATATAATTGCAAAGACCAGATTGCCCAATAAATCCTCTACAACTGCTCTTGCATTGCACCAGAGAAGACAAACAGTTCAGATAGTTGGACAGTCCATAATAGTCAATGTGGTGCACTGCCATTCAGGACCACTGGGTAAGGCATCCAGCCATCCACATAACTGCTCAGCAGATGTGAATGATGGTCTTGGTCAGATTAGAAACTGGATTAAAAGGGGGATTCATCAATTTCAATTTCACCAATGGTTAATTTCTGACTGGGTGAAATGCATTGAGAGGAACTTGGCCAGTCCCATTTTCCTTCATCTTGGAATGGATAAAATGAAATGTGTGCACAATGATCTTCATATGCAACAACAGTCCACATCCTGTCCATCAAAGTTTCTTCTTCGCCAAATATGTATATAACCCAATTTTGAATGATATTGACCTGTAAAAGTCTCTCCAGGGCATTGGAAAAGAGTTGGGGGGACAGATGTAGAATCTCTGTCAGTGTGCAGTAGAGTATATGACATTGAGTTCATATGATTGGCCAGGTGGGCAGGCAAAGGGAAAGAAACGCTAGCGACCCAAAATCCAATAAGGACTTCAGCCACTTCACACAAGCTTGCTTAAGAAAAGATGATAGAGAACAAGGACATTGGGAAATTCCAACAAGAACTTGACTGAGTTCTTGTGGTATTGATTCAAGGTTTATATATTTGACTACTGTTTGTATCTATTATGGCTTGGTCTATGCAAGCTGCTTAGGGCAGGCTCTTAGGGTAAAGAGTGTGATGTCATAGTGACATCATAAGTATTGTAGATTATTCTAGAGGGGTCTAGATGTCGGAGATTAAATAAATGAGGTGAACACGTGTAATGGGTCTAGGCCACATTCACATAGTCACGTGCAGTCACGTGATTAGAAAATGAGAGAAGTCATGTGATATGTTATGTGATTAGTTATGTGTAAGGGTCATGTAAGGGTCATGTGATGTGAAGAAGATAACACATAGCTAAATCCTGAGGTTAGGGTTAGGTTCGTAACAGAAACTTTGCAACTGGACATGAAACTAGTTAGCTCCTGAGGAATGATCAGCACATCAAATGACTAGAATAGTAGTAATAGTGAAAACAATATAGCCTATCACCATGCTGTCTACATCAATGAATTAACAACATTGACAGTCACCAACGTGCAGCTAACCCACATGTCAAGTCTGTTCAAAACTCCAATCCCAAGTCTACCTCCAATAAATCAGATTCCAATATGTCTGATGACTCGGTACATATATGTGGATGATGATGATGATGATCTGGTAACCTCTCTGAGGGCTGCCTTGATAAAGGTTGAGCTGAATAATAGTACATTAGTCTCCTGAAAAGATAGCAAACTGCTCAATTCTATTTGTTCAGACAATGGACACATTGGATGCTGTAGTTATTGCAATACATGTAACTTTTCACACTTGATATCTATTGTTGAGGAGTTCAGATATCATGTACTTCTGTTTGGACTCACCAATAACATCTGTTTATATTTCTATGCTGGTATGTGGCTTTCCCATTATTTCTCCCAATGCAATGCCTCTGCATGCCACCAGATGTCAGGAAGATGTACATTGCTGTTTTCACTGGCATTTCACTGACTGAAATACAAGTCTACTATAGGATGTGTCCTTCCTAGATGAATCTCAGCCAGGTGGCAGTGTTAAATTCTCACATTCCAGCTACATCAGCGGTACTTTTGGCATGGATGGGTTTGGAATGAATTCCTGATTCTCCAGTGATCAGCACATTATCTTGTTATGGCAAGTCCATCATGGCCTGCCCATTTGCAATCGATTTCCCCATTATCTGCCAACATCTACCTCAATCCTGGTCCTATCCCAGGGTTGTTCATGCAAACAATTATTGTTTCATTCAGCCATCTGGACTCTCTGCCAGGATCGTCCAGCTATGCACACATGACCACCCTTCATATGCTGCCACCATCACATCACCAGGTTTTCCCATGCTAGGACCATTTGGTGGCCCACCACCACTTTTGTTGCAGAACTCTGAAGTGTTGACACCACCCTCAACAAACTTATATTAACTCATTGTTACACTAAAGTGTAAAACCTAGACTCAGCATGCTTCCTGTGTAGCACAAGACACCTAGAGTGAGGACAGATACTATCCTTGCACAAAGGTCTCAGTATCCAAGTGCACACACAGTCACTCCTGGTATGAGCTAAGAACTATGTTTGTATTGCACAGAACTAGATAGAAATCTCATTATATAAGAGTAGGGACTCTATATAATGAAGAAAGAGGTGCATAGACCATACTATGTCATAGCTGGGTCACAGTGAGTCATGTCAAGTGATGACATCACGGATATCATGCCATGTCATCACAAGTCACTTGAGCACTCAAGCTCCAGATTCAGATTGAAGAAAATGGAGCATGGGAAATAAATGAAGTGTGGGAAAAGTGGTGAGTGCACAAACACCTATGGACATGGTGTGGGAAAATATTAGTAATTGTGGGAAGATTGGAATACGAAGCGATATGAGAGAATTGCTTTAAAAGAGGAGATCTGTGTAGATATGGATTGCATCAGACCTGGTTTGAATGAGGGGGTCCAAAGGGCAAACAAATAGAAGGAAAGGAATGAGGAAAAACTGTAACACTCATGATGCATCCCATATGTGGAAATGAGGTCCCCATGGACTCCTTTCACAGAACAAAGGTAATAACAGTACATTTATTCTATTAAGCAATATTTTCAAATTAACAATCTAACAGGGTATGTTACAAGTAACCTAGCAGACCAGTGTTTTCCTTGTCTCCTTCTCTTTCCCCAACTACACTCCTCCTTGACCACCCTGGTAGAGATCTATGGGACACCTCTTCAGTGAACCTCCTCTTCTAGATGGTATCTAGGTGAAACTCCTTCAATTCAAACTATTCTCTAATATTTAATTCATTCCTCTTTTACCACTAAAATATTTGGACTCATATCTCCTTGGCTGTATTCTCTCATACACAGCCTCATAGTTCCTATACTCCCCAATACATTCCAATACTTCCCACTCTATCCTTATTCTTTCCATTCCATTCCAAGCCTATTTCTCCTGAGTTACCTTATATAGTATTTTGTGTTATATCTTGACCTGCCCTGAGGCCTTAGTCTGGTGACCAGCCCACCCAAAAGAGGCAAGCACAAGGCAAGCCGTCAATAGACAGTCTGGTAAATCTGGGTTTGAATTTTGCGTGAGGTGTGGCTTCCCATCGTTACCTGACTGAAAACCCGTTTTTGGACCTTTCTGTAGTCACGTGTATGTAGGATAAGGTTAGTGTCAATGATAAGTGAAATGATAAGTCTGCAGTCTGAGGGTGTGTAAGATTTGACATGCTGATTGCCTTCCTTCTGTTCCCCTAGCTTTGAGCTTGCGCTGTACCTCAAGGCTATTGATAATCAAGATCTTGTGACCATGCCAGTGACTTCTGATGACGAGATGCCAGTGGAGCTCGATACACCTGATACACTGCGATGCAGCCGTGACAAACACATTCGAAACGTGTTGCAGATTCTTTGCCTGGGCCACATCTTGCTTCTTGACTGTATACTTGACATCCTCAACCCATCAAAGCCGGATTTCGTGGTTTACCAGAAGCTCTTCCTTTCTAATCCGTCTGGGAAGCTCATCCGAATACTGGATCATATTTTCGAGGATGATCGCGGCCGTGCACATCTACTCCACTGAATGGAACCTCATGCGATCAATCTCGATTTCCGATGAGATGAACGATGTCAAGAAGTCACTTGGAGGCACCCTCAGCTTGAACACTCTGGAAAGCCTGCGCACATGGGATGTCAATGCTTTCATTGGATCCGTGGTTAACGAGAGGGCCCCGATCACTGGCCACATACTCCAGACCGCTGCACAGACAGATCATGCCAAACAAAAGAATAAAATCAAGTCATGTAGTACCGTACAAAAGCCTTTGTCTTACACATCCACATCAAATTTATTCAAGTTGATTTTTCAAAGGCATGTAATGTTATCATCACGCAACTCGCAAAAGAACGTTCGCAGCTCAGTGTCTACTTCGCTGTGCCATTTACTCTGTTTCTCTGGACAAATGGGGCCTCTCGTCAGACCATCAAAGCCTTGCACAAGTGCGGCTTGTGCATGTCTTTCTCTTCGCTCACGAAATTGATAAGCAACCTTGCCATGCAAACACTCGAGCAGGCAATTCGCATTTCCCGTGGTCCTCATGTCATGTGCTACGACAACATCAATATCAGCACCTCGATCTTTGTTGAACAGCGAGCCTCTGCACCTGCCAAAGTACAGTCTGGAACATTTGCCATCATCTATGAAGTTTGAAATGGCCATCCTGCT
The DNA here is from genome assembly GCA_038090655.1 of Gastroboletus turbinatus. Lineage (NCBI taxonomy): Eukaryota > Fungi > Basidiomycota > Agaricomycetes > Boletales > Boletaceae > Gastroboletus > Gastroboletus turbinatus. The sequence goes on from JBBPND010000194.1 coordinate 14,024, forward strand.
CACATGCATCTATCACCTATACTTTCACGAGCACAGCAAGCATCCGACCTTAGATTCACCTCCGACATTCTGCCAAGTCGAGATCAGGCGAGGGCATATCACAGTCAGCTTCGGATCCACATCATCAATGTATTGCTTGATTGTTGCAAACCATTCCAGGATTATCAATGACAACCCTTGCTGCTTCACCCCGAGTGCCGTAAGATGCCCAAGGGTTACCGGACCAAACAGTACCCACTATGCACCTCAACTATTGATGAGAGCTCGATCACTGGGAACATTGCAGTGATCAATGACATCTATGTGAATCAACTGAAGATGACTCATGCAGAATTGGCTGAACGGGCGATTCCAAGCATCAATGATCAGGCTACAAATGCATGCATACGTGGAGCAAAGGCTCTTTGAACGAAGGATGTCAATCCGTTTACTCAACTTCAAACTCTCCAGCTTGGTTTTGGCCTATTCCACCTTTGCATGAATCTAATATGGGCACTTCTACACATCCATCGGGGTTCAATCCATCAGGTTGGGAGTCTCTCGTACTTCTTTGCTCTTCTTGATCGCATGCAACTGGGATGTGATCATCCTGACTACCATACATTACTAGCTACGCTACTTCAAATCCTGCGAGGTATCATCCTCAATGCATGGAAGGTCAAATGTGGGCACACTTCCCTTGCTGCATTTTCTTCATCGAATCCATTGCCGGATGAGCTACTCCAAATTGCTGATCAGATCATTCTTAACCACACCACCACAGTGCCGGACAACTCAAATTCTACTTCAGACGCTGACAATGTACAGTATAATATCTGACTCCTAACTTGCGACCTATTATACGTCCTGGAGCTTGTTCATGCAACATCAGCGGGAGACTTCGGTCGGATCGAAGACATTCTTGGCAACCTTGCCATAATCTTCCGTGGCACTGGTTTGAACAATTATTGTTCCAAAATCCTCCATTTCCTCTACAACCTCAAAAAAATCTGGACACCTGAATTCGCGTAAGTGGTGTTCACATTCTAGTAGTAACTGATGTTCACAACCTATACAGGGACATCATGCGCAACAACATGCTCATCAACTTGACCGGTCTTGAAGGTCACTGCATGCCTATCGACCTAAACATAGAGCACCTGATCAAATTTCTAAAGGTAAAATTATTGTCTCCGAGTCACTATGGAGTTTGTTCAGATTCTAACTTGTCAGCAGCGCTTCTTCGCTGCAAAGGGAGTCTATGCCTTTTGGGATCATTTGAGTGACATCTCGGCCACAGTGGATCTTCTACAGAGTGTCTGCAAACAAGTCGGCTGTGCTCTTGGGATCACGTATCATGTAATCAGCCATACCACGCCCAACATGTCAGCAGCTATCAACAAGGTCATGTACAAAGTCGGAGAGCTCGAGCTTAACACATTCAATTCAAATAGGCTTGGAGGTGATCTTGTCAGACCTGTAGTGGACACGCTGGCCGTTGGTGGGCAAAAACTAACATCCTTGACACTGGCAATGTTCAATCGAAAAGTACGAGAGATGATGTTAGGCAAAGGGTTTGAGAGTGAAGACAATGAGATCCCTCAAGCATCATTTGACCTTTCGAACTTGGCATTGGATGAAAATGAGCACAGTACCAGTACATTTACACAGTAGAAACAAAAGACTCGGGTGTTATTACAGGAGCAAATGTATACATGCCAATGATTGGCCTGGGTGTTGCGATCCTGGCTTTGGCTCTCTTCACAGCTCGCGTCTCACATGACTTGGATTGCTGGTTCTGAGATTTTGCCTGGTCGAACTGTGTGATAATCGTGAAAATTTTCATGCCGTATTCAGCTCCCCATTCGCCAGATTCTTCAAGTAGGGCCACGAGATCAGATGGCAAGGTGATATCAGTTGGATGTGTCTTGCTCAGGATTTCAAGACCATCCTTGTTGAACAAATGTGTGATTGGCCAGACACCTCGGTAAGGGTCCTCAGTATAAGCCTTTTCCCGCCATGCAATGAGAATATCCAGTAGTTGCTGTCGTTCTGCTATTGCGCGGAGTCGGGTTCGTTTGCATTTTGTTGCTGTTCTGGCTATCGCAGCCTCAATGTCACTTGTATATAGCTCACCATGAAAGAAGGACTGAAGCTTGAAGTCGCTGTTGGGATGACGATCACAACACCATCGACCTGTAGAAAGTAATGCTTTAGATATCATTAGTATGCTATCACTGTGTAGTTAGTAACTGTAACCTTCTGGAGACCGATCATTGAGGTACATCGCGAAGAACTCACGAAGGCATATCTCAGATTGGGCAAATTGGAGAGATGTGTAACCAATGCGATCCTGCTTTGAAGAAGTCTTCTTTATTGTTCCCACGTATGGCCTGTCGGGGTCGCTTGAGTGCCCATCTCCCTCGACTAAGGTTAGCTCAAGTGCCCAGGGCTCTACCATTTCAAGATAAAGGCCATAAAGACCTTGATCTCGAACTGCATGTCCAGCTCGCTGGGCTGCCTCAGCCATATTTTTGCATATACCATACTGAATGACAATGTGGATGCCTCAAATATCAAGGCCCTAGAGAAGAGTTAACTTCAAATATATTACGAGACCTGACTTACTGTTGATGCACCAGCTGTAGCATGAAGTATGCGGCAGGTACCATCCAGCGATGAGAAGTCCTCAAATGTTTGCTGGAGATATTCTAATGACATGTCGCTATGATAATGTTTGACAATCCCATGGTTTCGAAGGTTATTTGGTAATCTTGTATCAATGTAGGTAGCTGTATCGGCTGCATCCTGTTTGCAGTCATGAAATACAAGTGTTTTTGGAATGGACATGGGTGGGTGAAACTCCTCCGGGATCAACAGGTCGAAATTTCGGAAGTTTTGAAGGCCGCCCACCAAGGGAATAGTTGTGTATGTGATGTTTGGTTGGTTGGTTGAAAGGCTTATTTTGAGGCAGTTGGATGACATCAAGAGTTGTTCTTTGACAACAGTGAGGATATGGGGAGGTAATGTCGCTGATAGTGCTTGGAATGGTGTGCGTTTAGAGAGCAAGAGATGGAATTTGCCCAGCTTGCCATAGGCTGGTCGGAATGCATCTTCTCCATGGTATGGTAGGCCTGCTGTGTATACATTGTGAGCCTCATCAATATACACACAGCTGATTTTCTTGTTGAATGACTGATCTTGACGAATGAGCCGTTCTAGTCAAGGGAGATGGCCGTTGTACATCCCAAGTTGCTCAGGCGAAATGATGAGGTGTTGATACTTCCCTGTTCTAATCATCTGCTAGCGATCTTAGGTTTTTGCACACATACATTATGAACTCTTTACCTCCCAAAGTTTGGGATCATTCAGGGTGTCCTCGTTGATGGCAATTGTACTGATATTGTATTTTTGACACTCCAGAACCTGGCCATTGAAGCCATCAAGTGATCTCGCACATTCTCGCTGTCAGTGTGGGTGGATGGAAGTCTCACCTGAGTTGCCTGCAAGCATTTGAGTGGTGATATGGTTATTGATATTGAATCGGGGCAGAGCAGCATAGGCATCAATAAGCAGAGCGTCTTTCCACTGCCTGTACCAGCAGTGATGATGCTGTCACATTGCTGTAAGGTAGCAAAGGAAGCTTGAAGTTGAAAGACACGCGGAACGACCACCCCTTGAGTTAGAGTCCAGATAATAAGAGATGCCTGGAGCACGTCAATCTTCTCATTGTCAGACAGGTTGGCCAGGTATTCTATAGGTAGTCGATCATGGATAAGATTATTAGCAAGTTGATTGAGTACGTTGAGTGGAGCGCTTTGAAGTCCATGGATAATGATATCCATTGACGATAAGATCCGTACTCGATCGTGATGCATCCTGCAATAATCATAATCATATGTTTTCATTTGTGAAATAATTACAGTTTTTTGGATTTTCAATTGTGAAAATGATCATTATCTTATTGGCTAAGGGTCAGGTGACAATGGGAAGCCGTGCCTCACGCCAAATTCAAACCCAGATTTACCAGACCGTCTATCGACGGCTTGCCTCGTGCTTGCCTCTTTTAGACGGGCTGGTCACCAGACTACTGAGGTCTATATGGCAGGGTATATATATTCACCTCCTATATGTATGTAACTCTAACCTTGATCTACACAATCCAATGTATTCTCAAGCTCTTTGTGATTGTCATCTTGCTCAATCCTCTCCTCACTGCCTTCTACCTTTCTTCCTACTCAAGGCCAGCCCTTGACTTAGGACAGCATCTTGCCAGTTGTTTCTCATACTTGGATAGTATGACCCAACAAGCTTGGGTTACACTTTCATGTAATTTCACTAGTGCTATTCAGCCTAGTGCCCACTCAGGAACCCCACCATCAACTACCAGAGGGTAGTCATTCCTGTCACAACGAGATGCATCAACTTTGACAACTTGCTCATCAAGAAGAGGAGGACAAAGAATCAAGGATAGCCCCACCTTCCCCCTCTCACTTCATTGCAGTACGAGAAAGACCCTGCAGAGTTCTAGGATCCCAGTACCCATCTCACTACCCCACACTCCCT
>JBBPND010000195.1:0-18559 GCA_038090655.1 Gastroboletus turbinatus
TGCTATGACATAGTGGGTCTGTGCTCACTTCACCCTACTATAAATACCTGTCGCCTTGTATCATAGTCGGTAGCTAGTTCTACGCAATCTTAGCGCAGTTTCTAGTTTCCACGAGTCCCTCGAGCTCCCTGTGCGCGCACTAGGGATAGATTGGATAGTGAGACCACCTGAGTGTCTGTAGGCTACACTTGAAGCCTACACTCGACTAGTACTACGCTACCCGCGTAACAGTACAGACACTATGCAGACATAGTACAGATGTGATACAGACACGACATGGCATGACATCATACAGATGCCATCGGGCTTGTACAGAAGTGGTACAGACTTGGACAGACATAGTACAGACGCGGTCAGACTCACATATGACTTCATAGTACAGACATGGTACAGGCATAGCACGGCACAACATGATCATACAGACGCCATACAGGCTGGTACAGACGCAACACAACACAACACAACACAACATAGCACGACACGGCATGACACAATTGTACAGACACCCATACAGGCTTGTACCAGAGGTGATGCACACAGTACATATGCATATGGACAGACACATTGTTACGCTGGTAGCGTAGTACTAGTCGAGTGTAGGCTTCAAGTGTAGCCTACAGACACTCAGGTGGTCTCACTATCCTATCTATCCCTAGTGCGCACACAGGGAGCTCGAGGGACTCGTGGAAACTAGAAACTGCGCTAAGATTGCGTAGAACTAGCTACCGACTATAGTACAAGGCGACAGGTATTTATACTAGGGTGAAGTGAGCACAGACCTACTATGTCATAGCAGGTCCTAGGGTCTACCTAGTCGATGTGAGTCACCCCTGGGTCGAGGGGATAGAGATGACGTAGTATGTCATCTAGAAATAGAAGTCGTCCGAAAGGAATTGCCTTTACAATGCTTCAAATGAAGCGTGGGAAGAAACGAACACTTCGTGGGAAGACGAACAGTTGGCGAACAGTGGCGTGGGAAAGTCGCGCTGTTCGCGGGAAAATGACAAGAAAGAAAGGAATAGACGAAAAGAAGTCATAACTCGAGTAGGAAGTCGTCTAAGTAAATTGAACTAGTGTTTCCCTCTATTGTGGCAAGCACCCGGAAGGCGTCAGGGGCTCCGTAAGCAGAGGGAACGAAGGAAAAGGGGTCCGACGATAGGAAAACTGTAACACAAAGTAGCAGACTGCATAGAATGCTGGCAACTGAACTGAACTGGATTGCAATGAGTGGAGCACTTCCTCATGACCATAACTGATAATCATATATGGAGAGCATATCCCAAAAAAAAAAATTCAAAACAGTTGTCAATAATGTGGGAATTTGTATGCAGAGTGGTTCTATGGAAAAGGCACTTCCATTGAAATAACACTTCCACCACAGACCCTTTATGGCATGAAGAAAATTAGGATTAGCTGAGATCATGTGACCTGGCTGAACTAACCATGGCCCTGTTGACATAACCAACCAGTCCAAAACAAAATTCCCACCGGAAAGGTGAGTGCCAGAACTAACTGGTTGAGAGATTTTAGCAACTTGTTGCATGGTCCTTCGGACTGTCACTCTGCCTCAGCAGGGTGGGAAATTTCTTATGTCAAGTCTTAGATTGGATCTACTGAACCCAATATAGTAAGATTAATCCTGATTTGGTGTTATTACTCACTGTCCATGCACTTGGTCTTTTCCTATAAATACTAGGTGGCTCAAGGGTTAACAGCCCTTAGCCTATTACCTATCTGGCCCCCTATCACTAACACTATTCCCCTCACACAGTAAGTGAAGTGAGCTGTGCTCAGTCCCCCTAACCACATTTACATGTTCCTCACCACCCACACCATTCCAATATGTCCAACCAGCAACTGCCCTCCATGGCCAGCATATTTTGGGCCCTTTCTCTTGTGTTTATGGCTGATACTGGTGGCATCAACACCATTCATGAGACTGCAATGGACGATGAGTCCGTCTCTTCACTTGCTCTCAAATGTCACTATGCTCTATAGGTGGCCGTATCTGTGGGCAAGGTCATCTCCATGATCCCCACCCAATTCTGGGGGCTCCTCACCCCCCTTCTTCATGAAGTTGAGACCAGGTGTAAAAACCTGGAATCATTGAGGTCCCACCTTCCCAACCTGGGCTTCATCCCCAGCCCCGTGGTCATGTTGACCAAAGGGTTCAGAAAAAGCAAAGAGGGTTGTACCTTTCAGTTGGGCCTCTCTTCTGGTCACCTTGCATACCAGAAGCAGCTCCTGACTGCTTACATCAACAGTAAGCACCAGGAGATATTGTTGCTAGAATTGAAGTTGGACCCGGAACACCTACTGGACAATGTGTTATGCTAGTTGTATAGTAACTAGTCAGAATGTACTTCACAAGTAGTACAAGACTTTGACAGGGGTTTCGCTATCTGGTCTACCCTTAGTGCGCACACAAGGGACTCACGATGACTAGCAACAATGCTAAGATTGTGTAGAACTAGCTAAAGATCTATGGTACATGGCGGCAGGTATTGATACTGGACTACAATGAGCACACACCATCGGGTCCTAGGGTAAACCCTTGGTTCTAGGGTAGTCTCGAGTCATAATGAGTCACTATTGGGTAAAGGGGAAAGAAATGACATAGACATCATCAGGGGATGTAAGCCGTCCATTAGAGCGAATGATTGGAACCAATCGGAGCAAGTTAAGAAAAAAGCAAACAGTTGACAAACAGTTCGGCATGGGAAAGTCGCGCTGACCATGGGAAAGTTGTCTGAAAGGAAGAAAGAAAATGAAAGAAGCTATAATTTGAAGAGAAGATCATCAATGTAGATTGAGGTGGTGTTTGCCTCTATTGTGGCAAGCACCCTAAAGGCGTCAGGGGCCCTGTAAGATGAAGGAATAATTGAAAAGGGGTCTGACGCTAGCAAAATTGTAACACAATGTCTGACCCCTTGTCATTGAGCAATTCAAAGCTCTTCGCATGAGCCACAGGACATGATCCCTGTGATAGTGGCCAATAATGATGGCAACATCACCATGACAAGGTGGGTGCAGTTGACCCTTCCCACGGACCTTTGTAGGCAGGTCCTTTAGGATTGGGTCATGTACATTGACCAGATACATGCCATTTGTACGAGCACAACAGTAGCTGCCAAGCACAAGCAGGCATCTAAGAAACATGCACAGCAAGATGCTGACACTGAGATGAAGGATGGGACGAACACAGCCACCGGATCGTCCATCCAATCAGCAGTGGACCATGCAGTTCATGCAGCAATCAAGCAGCTTGCACCGAAAACCAATGGTGTGAGTTGTTCATTTTGCACTGGTGGAATGACTACTAATAGTGTTGAAGCCATCTCACCCCTCTGGATCTCAGCCACCAAGATGTTCATCCCCCTGTCACTACGAGAAGTACCAAGCACAAACCACTCGTATTGTCACCAGCGGTCAGAAACTGCATGGATTTCAAATGGATACTTGAGGAGGGAACAGCAACCAGGGAAGAAAGGCACCAGTGGCAGGTGCTCCCATGCCCACCGGCCAGAAGAGTACTGCTCAAGTACATGGCTCCAAAGGAAAGGCTGCTAACAAGGGGAAAGGCAAAGTTACATGAGCTCAAGCGAAGTGAATACCAGCCTGGACATTGTAGAAAGTAGCTATTCATATGCTACAACAGACTACCTTACTTGTTTTGTTTGTACATTGTGTATTGATGCTAAAATGGCATCATCCTACATTTACCCAAAATATTGGACCATGCCCAATGAGATTCTTCTACTCTCATATCCTGAAAGGACCCCATGCTTGATTTGACACATCCCTCAAAGGTTTCTGGAGGCAGCCCGGCATAGATCAAGCATACACACCAGTCTGGGGTTTCCCTACCAAAATGGATCTTTCGATTGGAATGAAGCATATGTTTCATCAACTGTGCAACATTAAGTTAATTACTGATGCATAATCATAATTAGACCTTGTTAGATATCTTCATTGGAAGATCAAGTTTTCATTGGAGAATGAACATTCTACTTATGATCCAGATTACAACATGGCTCCTCCTTCAATGAAGGAACCACCACTATTACCACTATATTGTGAACTCACTTTTAAACAAGGATGTGCATACATTAACAACATCACTGCCAATGTCCCGTCTGATGGCCTTGTGGACAACACTTTCAAACTGCTCAATCCCAAGGTAAACAAGTTATGCAAATGCTTGCTGGACAACAATTATGTGGTCATGGCAACAGATAAGAATCTTGGGCTGGCGGTGTCAGAGCAGACCTGGATTATAGATAACACCAAGGCTTGCTTGTCAAATGAGCATGAGTATAAACACCTCAAACAAGCTAGAAGCTAGACAAATCCTTGATAGGAAATGCAATGAGATGCTGTTACTCTCCCAGCAGGCTGCAAACTACAACTGGAAAATATGGTACACTTGAGGATTTCCTAAAATTCCAAATTACCAAAGCTCTGGCTAAGCACCATATTCCACGCTTTTATGGAATTCTCAAGATCCATAAACAACCAGTAAAATTCAGGCCTATTCTACCCTGCCATAGCACAATCCACAACCCAGCAGCTAAATTCTGCAGCAAAATGCTCAAACCTCTAGTTGAAAAGGTGTGAACTGTCATCCATGGCAGCAAAGACGTCGCGATAAAATTGAGTCAACTCTGGTTAGTGTCTGGATGCAAATACTACCTTGTCACCAGCAACATAGTAGTCTATTACTCCAACATATCCTTGGAAAAATGTCTTGAGTGAATAGCCGAAATGTTTTCAGAGTACATGCATCGTGTTGAGGGTGACAATAATAGGGATTGGCTTGATATGCTTTTGGAAAGCTTTATCAAAGTCTTTTGCCTTGCACTACACATTGGTAACATGGAGTTGTTAACACAGTTTGATGGACAAATATACCAACAACCAAACAGCCTAGCAATGGGCATCACAGATTCACCAGACCTTGCTAATTTATATGGGTGGTACTGTGAAAAATGTAATGGTATATTAGATGATCCTCATATTGCCTATTATGGTTGATACATCGATGACTGCCTGGGTATAGCCTATGCTTGCACCCCCAGGATGTGTTGGCTATCATGAAGCAGAAAGTAAACATTGACGACTGTGGAATCACATGGGACATTGGAAATGCCCAATCCTTTCTCAATATGCTCCTCTACATAGATCACAGAGGGGTTTTACAGCATAAAATGTATAGAAAGGCCAAGTCCCTCCACCAGAGAATCCCATGAGTCTCTGCTCACCTGATAGACATTAAACATGGTACATTCTAAAGTGAAATGAGTCACCCCACCACACTAAGTAGTAATTATGACAACTATTTAGAAGTGAAACAACGCAAACAAGTCAATGAATTGACTTCAGGTTATCACAAGTAACATCAACTGTAGTGGAAAGTGGGAGGCAACTAAGTCTGACTTGAGAGGGGAAAACCCAAGAGAACTAGACTGGGAATGCCAGTACTAGCCTTGGGGTTTATATAGCAAACTGAGTGTTTGTACATATGTATGTCTACCAGATCTACCAATGTAGGGCATAGGGTGAACGGTAATTAAGAACATGGGGCATAGCATGAAGTGTATCAAATGGAAGAGAAGAGAAGCATGATGCAACAGCATGCTGTGGCAGAATGGAAGCATGCACAGCATGGAGATGATCATGGAAACAATATAACTATATATGATCCATTGCACAAATGCAATGTGTATCCTGTGACTGATGGACTAACCTGCACATTTTAAGGAAAATAAAGGTGTCATGTGATCTGGTCACATGACTCGGAAAAGAACAAGGAAATGATTAAGTCCGTTGAATGCATGTAGCATTGTTACCAATCATAACAAGAAGCCCTTGATTGGCAAGAAGCCCTTGATTGATTGGTTACCATATATGTTGGCCATGGTTACAATGAGGTGTTGTTGTTGTACTGGAAAAGGGTGAAACTCAAGGAACAATGGGAAAACCCCCTATCAGTTCAGAAACAGGAGAAAGGCTCTGTCCTTGTCCTTAAATCCAAGTTCAACACAGCATGGGAATATCTCAATGTGACAACTAGGAGACACAATCCTAGGATACATGTGATCTTAACTCCATCAAGCCAAGTGTAGAGAATTCAACATTGAATTCCTGCCTGAGCCAGTGGACTACATTTACAATGTGATTCTGATGGACCACTTCTATATGGAGTGTGTGCATTCTGACAGTAGCAGCATGGATATCCCTGATCTCAGGGGCACTGGTATCCTAGAATCCTGCACTTTGGTCTCGCGGATATAACAAGTCTTTGGAAAAAGATTGTGTTGGAACAACACATGAACAAATAAACTAGAGAGGAGGATTCCATCCACCCCTCAATCAGCTGGCTTGACCTGGACCATCTGTGCCAGCAAGATTCTGTCATCTGTGATCAGGCAAAATAATCGACTTGAATAATGATGAGTATTTTGCACAGTGGAGATCCATGTCTTCCAGTTGGGAAGGCACTGAGGATTTTATGGTGGAGACCTTTTCGAGGGTATTGAAACCATAAGTTAATCCAGTGGTGGGTAGAAATAGGTGTTTGAAACACATTGAGTCCATTCCGATGCAACTCCTGGTAGCCTCAGACTAGATTCTGGAGCCCAATGGTGTAATACATACTGAAGGACACTCTCACAACATAGATTTGTTAACAACCTCCTCTGTGGGGTGAGAGCTAAGTTGGCTGCCATTATGGAGGTGTAAAGCTTGGTGCATATCCTGCTGTGCTAGCCCATAGTAAACCACTTTACCTTGTTATGGTGTTGTATACAGCCATGTAGTAAATCTGGTTAGGAGTACCAAATACAGCAGTTAAATGAGGTATGCTAGTGAAATAGCAAGTTGAAGTCAAGACACAAGGCAATTGTTATAGCCTAGATTGTCAAACATAACTCACTAGAGATATTTAGCCTAATCCTAACCAGGTTAACGTAAAACCCTAATGGCTAACCAAAACCCTAATGGCTAACTCTAATGCTAACCTAACCCTAATAGGTAGCATCCCCGGGCATGGTGGCATGAGAAATAATTATGTAAGCAGTCTAGACCATTCTCTAGGATTAGCTGAGATCACATAACCAGGCCAAACTAACCATGGCCCCATCCTCCAGCTATTGACATAACCAACTGGTCTGAAACAATACCTGACCTGGTGTGAGAGAATTCCCACAAAAGGTGAGTGCTCGAACTAACCAGTTGAGAGATTTTAGGAGGCCGAGCCTAAGAAGCCGCAAAGCAGCTTCGGTGGAGAGGAGTCCCTTCCGTCAAGAGGTTCTTCCCACACCACTTTTCAATGCCTATATGGATGTTTCACCCCTCTTCACTGGGAATCACGTGGTGACTGGTCACGTGACCGGGCTGGTGGGCCTCAGAGGTTACTTTCCGATGCTTGGGCTAAATCATGGGTTTCGGCCTTTCGGCCTCATCAGTAGGGGCACACACCCCTAAACCCGCTGTCCGTTAGTTACTTCTAGCCTACTCTAATTGACTTCAACCGACATTTGCATTTGCCTTGGCAGACTGATACCACGTGACCCTGGGAAAGTGCCTTATTTGGAAATCCAACATCGACATTTCCAGTTGTCCCTAGGACTGTCACAGTGGCGTTAAGATCGGCGTTAGCGTGGGCTTGGGCCAGATCATTAGCCGAGTTAGCTGGATTTTATTCCGGCCAGGCAATTCCGAGAATGTGCATGGTCCTCTGGACTGTCGCTCCACCTCGGCAGGGTGGGAAATTTCTCATGTCAAGTCTTAGATTGGATCTAGTGAACCCGATATAGTAAGATTAATTCTAATTTGACATTATTACTCATGGTCCATGTGCTTGGTCTTTCCCTATAACTAGGTGGCTCAAGGGTTAATAGCCCTCAGCCTATCTGGCCCCCCATCACCAACACTATCCCCCTCACTTCACTCGCTGTGCTCAGTCCCCTAACCCTAACCTAATGGGTGGTCTCAGTGAATCTGGCAATGAAAAAGGCAGCAAACTAACTGCTCAACATCAAGTAAACTGGCAATCTTCACTTGTGATATGGATTGCTTAATATCCTCCAGAGTCCAAGCTGAGTGCATAGTCAAACAAACCAGTCACTCACAAACAGGATATTACCTGAAATTAGCAAATGGAGTTTTCCTCTGGAATTCTCACCTGCAGAAGACCACTGCACTGTCTTCCACTGAAGCAGAATATATGGCCCTGAGCAATTGTTCTCGCCAGGTAATTTGGAAAGCAGATGTTTGAGGAACTTGGGTACAAAATTAACCCTATTCCCATCTGTGGTGATAACCAAGGGTCGCTGTTTATTGCAGAAAACCCGATCACTGAAAAGGGATCAAAACACATCCAGATCAAGTACCACTTTGTACACGATGCTGTGATGATGTACAAACAAGTTGAACTGTTTTATATCCCTGCGGATGACAACCTTGTGGATATGTTCACCAAGAACCTCGGATTCGTCAAATTCAAGAAATTTAGACAACAACTTGGTTTAGTATTTAGAAATCTCGCCTTTCATTAGATTGAGCGATCGATCACCTACTTAAGGTCTTTACCATACCACGGTATATTAGACCAGGGAGAGTGTTGAACGCTAGTATACCATATTAGTATTATAGTTCACATGCTTCATATATTTAAGTACAAACTCGGCAGAGCTGAATTCTAATCGATTCTTTCATTTGATCCCCATTGTTCCCTGCTCACCAGCAATAACCCCAGGTATGTCCTAGTAACACTTATGTAGCTCTACCACTTGCCTGCTTCAACAATACTATCGTACATGACAATGCAGATGGAATGCTATGTCAGATCGTGCTTCAACAACATCACCATCGACAAGGCACACGTCGACAAGCTGATCAAGGCAGGAAAGGAAGAGGAGATGGCAGTGGGAAGGACAGCATGGATAACCTTGCGCAACATATTCCAGCAGATGGTGGACACAGGTTGAACAGAAGATCACACAGGGAGCGGTGTATGTAATCAAAGAGTGTATGGACCAGATATTCATGGAGAACCTGGGGCCCACATCGGAGGTGAACACACTCTTCACCAATCAGTGGTCGTTCAGGTGGAAGGTTGTGCTGGACACATACTTCAAAAATCTTATTGATGAGTTGCCCAGGATGATTACAATGATTACAATGACGATGGATGGGAGACATTGGTGGCGTTGAAGTTGTGTGTTGCGAAAATCAAAGTGCTATGAAATCTATTGTGGAAGTTTAATGGTGAGAAGTCGCTGGGATTGGTGGCTTTCATGTTGCGCAGCATGTACTCACACATGGTGCAACACTTGGAACTCATTGAGTGAGCATTGAAGGAGGTGAGTTGTCCTTTTACTCACCTCTCATACTGCTATTGCACATACGACATGTGCGACACATACATCTCCCCATACCATTGTACTGTGCATTTTACAAGGTCCACGAAATGCATGATACACAGTATACACTCTCATGTTCTATTATACATGCTGATATACATTGTTTACTTAGTTCTGTCGATGGTGGGAATCCACAATTGACATGGAGTCTGCCATCAGCAAATACTGGACTCCTGGGTCAGTGACAGCAGCAGCAGTCAGGGCCATATAGGGCCACAGTGACATTCAAGATAACTATCGTGGGGCTGCGGTTCACAGGGTATGTGTTACATCAATGTGTTCACTCTCTCATTCACCCGGTCGTCAGTATATATATTGTGTGGTGCAACTACGCCTCAAACATCAACATGCAACTCCAGATGAAGGAGTTGTGCGTCCCTTCTCAGATCAAGAAGAAAAGCAACTGCTTGCTACTTTCAGTATCAACACTTGGGAAGGAGATTAGGGAGATGTGTGTGGCTCATGTTGTGACAGCCGCCAGGATGACGATGAAGAAGAAAAATAACTATGAACATGACTATGACTACAACTACGACAAAGGGTGAAGGCAAAGAAGACAACCTGAAGGTGCACCAGACGGAGAGAACAACACAGAGAAGACCAACTCACCCTTCAGTCACATACATGCCTTGCAGCACTATGCATCTTCCATTTCCTTTCAAACGATGGCCCTGCCTCGCATTTGGTGGCTGGATTACACAAAATGGAAGGAATTGCTATACAAGGGTGACAAGATCCATCTCAATCAGATGAGGACAATGTTCGCCACAAGTGGAGAAACAATCATCAGTATCTGGGAGAATAAGGTTCTGAAAGGCATGAACTTGCGAGTTTGCTATGATCACCTTGCAGACACGATGGGTAACAATGAGGTTGGGTATTCCTTCCTCACAGACCCTCACAACACTTGCTTCAGCAACCACGATGCCCTGGCAGATGTCTTCATGGCAGATTCAATCATCAGGGACTCATTTGGTCATTTTCATGGTGGTGCCATGACATGGAACCATGACGCACTGCTTCAATCGCTTCATAACTATATGGAATTTCAAGCCCACCTGCTGATGCATTGTGAAATGGTTAGTGGTGCTTCAGGTCGTGGAACAGAGCTAACCCCTATGTTGCTTTGCAATACAAAATATAGGTCTCATCAGAACCTTGTCATGATGGGCAAGCATGGTGCCATCCTTCATCATTACAACAAGATGAGCTCCATGACAGGTTCTAACAAGCTGATTCCACATTCCCTCAATGGCATTATAGGTGATCTCATGGTCCAATCTCTTGCACTGGCCAAACCATTTGCCAAACTTGCTGTTTATCTGTGCTATCCAAATGCACACAATGTGTCACTCCTCTATCAAAGCCATATCTTTGTCAACGTGGACAGGTTGTTTGACACAAATGATCTCAGCAATATCATGGCTCATACAAGCCTACCCCATGTCAATTGCAAGCTGACTGTCAATCCATGGTGTCACATTAGCATTGCCTTCAAGTGCAAGCTTGCACATTATACAGAAGAGCTTCTTGACTTGGACAAAAATGATACAGTCAATGTCCTTCAAGCAGGCCATACACAGGTGATGGAAAATTGTATCTATGGTCTCAGCCATGATGCACTTGCAGGTGCTGCAGAAGATCTTCACCCCAAATTCCTGGATTCTAGTGTAAACTGGCAGAAGATCATGCATACCATGCCAGGTGGTCAAGGTCTATCATACAGATGTGCTGATTCAGTGCAGTTTCAGCATTTGGCCAAGTCTGGTCAGTTGGGTATAGATGCACAGAGGGATGTGCTGGGCCATCGTCAAGCAGAGCAATATATTCTCTTAGAAGAGAAGATTGCTGACTGTGTCTTAGAGAAGATAGAAGACAAGCTGATCAGCAATATGGAAACTAGGTTACTCAATCGATGGTAAATTCCATCAGTCCCATCATTCAATCTGCAATCAAGGAAGTAATAACAAGCAATGCAATGTCACAGTGGCCCATTGTTAAACATATATTTGAGATCTTGTATCACAGGTATGGCAGGTGTCATAGAGGACAGTGAATGGACACCGGAGGCAGCTTGTGAGTGGGGCAATAATCGGGCATGTTCACTGACCTAACTCTAACTCCTGTTGGAAGAATCAACAAGTGCTACCATCAATGTTGCTGATTTTGATGGTCAGTCTGTATTAATCTGCTCTGCTAGTGGTCAATACAATGATTGCTGTGATGTCACCTACAGCAGATGGAGTCACAGTCACTGAGAGTGTTGACATTGAGCTGCATTGTTTGGAAGCTCTGAGGCGAGCCTGAAACAACCATGATGCAACATGGGTCTCTGCAGAGCAGTGGAAGGCAGTGCTTGCCATCATGGAATGCAATATGGATGTGGTTGCAATGCTGAAGATGGGTGGGTGGAAATCTATGCTGGCCATCATTCCTGCCATTGTGTCAAGCAACACAGGGGTTGTTGTGGTCCTACCATTGAAGTCACTCATGATGGATTGGAAGTGGAAACTGGATGTCATGCAAATTCCCTATCAAGAACACCATTCATCCATCAATGGAGGACAACTCCATTCCTGCATCAATCTGATTCTGGTTTCCACAGACTGGGCAATGTTCAGTGGATGGCATAAGACAATAGCAGAGCTAAATGAGAAGCTGCCTATCACTTGGCTAGTCTTTGATGAAGCACACATTCCATTTCTGTCCAATGACTTCCACTCCTCACTTAAATGTGTGGATGAACTACAAGGGCACAGTATGCAATTTGTCCTGCTCAGTGGCACAATACCTCCTGCAAGTGTTTTCATCTTGAGGACATCCTTTGGAGTGCTAGAGAATGCCGTGGAGATTAGACAAAGCAGCAACCAACCAGAGTTAGAATACATCCTTGAGCAACCCCTGTGTTCTAAAGACATTCCAGGGATGATCAAGGACATGATATTGAGGGAACAGAAAGGGGTGGACATCAAAGGACCAAGGGCTTGTATTCGTGGCATACATTGAGGATGGAGAATCCCTGGCTGCAATGGTACATGGCTGGATCTCATGGAGTGAGCATATTTGCTAATTTAGTGGGAAGACTGGCTGGCCATTCTATACTGGCACAAAGACAATGACCGATGAACTGCAACTGAAAATGTATGACACATGGCGAGGAGGAATGACACCAATCATGATATGCACAAGTGCATTCAGTACTGGAAATGACTATTCTTATGTCTGACTAACCATCCATTTCAAGATGGCGTTGGAAATGTGTGAACTTATCCAGGTGCAAGGATGTGGGGGACGTGATGGTGAAGGTGCAAGATGTGTTATCATTCCAACAGCATACCCCCAGCTGCCAAAAGTCATAAAGAGGGCGTAGGATCACAAAGGTCTATGGTATGCACATGGGTGTTACAGTTTTGCTATCATCAGGGGCCTTTTCCTCTATTTCCTTCCCTTATGGAGCACCTGATGCCTTTAGGGTACTTGCCACAATAGAGGCAAACACCGCTTCAATCTATATTGACGATCTTCTATTTGAGTTATAGTCTTCTTTCTTTTCTTTCTTTCTTTTGGGCAACTTTGCCATGGTCAGTGCAATGTTCCCATGGTGAACTGTTCGTCACACTGCACACAAAAAAGTGATGAGGGACAGTGTTTTGGGAAGTGACATGTAATACATTATATAAATACAGTATAGGTTTGGTTTTTGTACAAAGGGCATCTGATTTCACAAGTTCAAGCAGAAAAACCCTTGGCACCTCAGAGATACATGTTTCAAGATTACACATGATGCATTCGCAAAATAAAAGTGTGACTAATCCATTAGTTAGATTACCAATGTGGCATGAGTTTATGAGAATTTATTTCTGACTTATATGTAGTAATGCAACTGGCTTGTACTGGTCTACTTGTCCAGGTTTATCACAGGAAAGCGGAGATCACTTTTGCATTATGTATCTCAAAGACATTGTCACATTGCATGTCATACGTTAGTGTACTGTGTATAGAAATCTCACTATGAATGCAAGCATTTTGTATAGCCACCACTTGTAGATTTTCACCTTCGATTGCGTGTGGCATTTAGTAGGATTGATTTCACAAATTCCATTCAAAAGTAGTCTTGCTCATAGGTAAATCATATTTCAAAATATTGTATTCCACAATTGCCTTTTGATTGAATTAATTATTTTAAATTCTAATGGCCAAAGAGCTCTCAATATGTTATTTCTCAATACTAATGCAAACAAGCATCAGCAAAAGAATTGCAATTGCGCCACAAGCCATCCTGGAGCTGCAAAGGGGTTGCATGTGACCACTAGGACACTGCATGCTGATTATGGCCTGTGCTGTTTGCTGCTTACTCTACAATGTTCATGCAAGCTCTCCTCAGTAGTACAGTGGTCAGCTCATGAGGTGGGGCTGATATGAAATCCATTCTCCCACTTCTTTGTCCCATGCCCCATTCCCTCATCTCCCATCCCTCATGGCCGAATTCTTTATGGCCTGTTACAAAAAATCTCACTGCATACTTAAAATAAGTTGTTCCTTCAACCTTCCCCCCCCCCTCTCAGGCTCAAACCTTCCTGCTCATCAACCCTTCATCCTCTTGTGCATTCTGATACCATGACTCAGTCTCAGCCCACTCTTATTGATACAATCTGTGATGATAACACTGGCTCAACACAGTCCACCATCACTGCTAATACTGCAAATGTTCTCCAGGCATGTGCTAATCAATCCTTTTATTTATTTATTTCGGAATTTCACTGACTCCAGCTACTAGTGCTCAACCACTCATCGCAACAACCTCTGCCAGCTTGTCTATCCCATGGGATCTGACAGTTTTCGCATTCAGCAATATGATGCCTGCTGAAGTCATGATGATCGCCTCTGAAGTTCAAGCCCAGTGTAAGTGTCCTTATCTGATTTCTTTCATCGCCTTTAATTCAAGTCATTCCTTTCACCGTTCAGCATGGCTTCTTGTTTGCACTCAGAGCTTCAAAGCCGTTCTTTGGGTTATACCTTGCTTGACAGCCCCTGGTTGTTACCTTTGTATTCAATAATCAACTACTAATGCAACAAAGGTTATGAATCACATGTAATGGATTACAGCCATTTGCATAAATATCGACTGGAAGTCATTGAAAACTTGAAAAATATCCCTGCCTGTATGTACTGCATGCTACTGCTTGCTTTATTCTCTTCTAGTCTCATACCGTTGGGGCGAGCACTGGAGACTTAGAGAATTACAAGTT
This sequence comes from Gastroboletus turbinatus, assembly GCA_038090655.1. Classification (NCBI taxonomy): domain Eukaryota; kingdom Fungi; phylum Basidiomycota; class Agaricomycetes; order Boletales; family Boletaceae; genus Gastroboletus; species Gastroboletus turbinatus. The sequence goes on from JBBPND010000195.1 coordinate 14,675, forward strand.
TTGAAAAGAACCGATAAAGGTCAATTTGCCAAGATATGTTTCCCAAGGCATCCCACTAGTGCAGTGCTTTTTTATAGCATCTTGAATTATGGTGGTCTCCCCATTGTTGTTTGATGGTGTGATGGAGGAACTGCCCTGAATGGTACACTGATTGTCTATAGGAAATGTCCAGGATAACTACTTATATGTATGGGACAGTGGAAGATCAAGTTGTGAAATATCTAGAGTGATTGTGATAACCCTCAACACCACCAAAGCAACGAAAAGTGCAATGACTGAACCAATGTAAATGCTTAACAACATAAGACTACACACTCCACATGGTGTGTGTGATGACACTCTTCATTTGCTGCGATATCCATGTTTACTTTTGGATTTGCCAGATTCCGATACTTTGTCTTCACCTTCAGCCTGATTGCAATTCAATTGAAAAATATGTTCTTCAAAAGGCAGAAAGACTGACCATCTCCCAAACTTTCAATAGCGGAGCATTGGATTGTAGATCTGAAGACGCACTTGCAACCAGGTGTTACACGTTCTGTAGAGAATGATACTGTGGATACAGTCTGTAAAATTTTTGCTTGGCCACAGCAGCAGGTCAATATTGTAACATACAGCCACAGTTTGGACAAGGTGCCCTTCTGAAGATCAATGAGGTCTCATACACCATCTGAAAATTCTGATGCACAAGCTCACCAGGGCCATGTGGAATAATGTGGATGAGGTGTGCCATCCTATATCCCAGAGATGAACCTCACTGTTGTCGCTGCCACTCAGTGCAATTCGATCAGCACAGCTGAACATGACCTGCTTGATTTTGTTTCATTGAATTTGAAACACCAATGTTTTGACCCAGACAGGATGGTCCTGGAGCTGATAGACATTGATGCCTGTAGATAAGTTCCATACGATAATCTGATTGGCAGTTGAAGACCACGCGACTGCACCACTGAACAGAAGTACCGTGGGTGTTTCTACTTGTGTGTTGGGGTCATATACTTACATCCTAGTCCTCAGACAACAGCGCCAAAGTTGTTTCCATGGAGAGATATTCCATCTGATCCTGACACGACATCAATGTTGGATTGTTGGCATGCACATGTATTTACTCACAGCTCTTTAGAATCCAGGAATCCTGTGAACACAGATCTATCACCATTAAAAATTTGTACAGATCGACACAAGGCTTCGCAGGATGCCTCTGAGAAAGGGTGATATATGATCACTTGATGTAGTGGAACTGGTACCACCATTATTCACTAGTTTGGACAGCATTCAAGTATGCTCACCTGGCTCTTTCACCTTAATTTCATAGACATAAACCTTGCCCAAAGTAGCAACCACAATCATCCTCACGCTTTCTTCGACAGGGATATCCTCGATGGCAGTATCAGAGACTGTCTCTATGGAGAAAGGGCTGAAAGGTTCCTATTGAGAGTATTAAACAATTTGGTACTTTGCAGACAGACCTTCTTGTTGGATTTCTTCCATAGTTGTCATGTCCCATCACTGCCACCTGATGCCAGATACGAAGAAGAAGATTCGTGGCAATCACAGAACCACTGCACCACTGCAAGCAGTCCCTGTTTAGGGCTGATATGCTGTAAAAGCTTACCAGTTGTGAGTGACCAAATCATCATGTAGCCATCATCACCCAAAGAAGCGATTCAGTTCAACTTGAAGGTGAATTAGTCCATTCACATACCTGCACTCACTAGGCATGTTGCATCATCAGAAAAACCAATGCAATTAACAGGTTTAAAATGTCCACTGAGCACCCATATAAGCTTGTGTTGGAGTTTGGTCTCCCCCATGATCATGATATATGCTAGCAGCACAAGCTTTAATTTGATCGACATAGCATCATGCGGTACATCATGCAGTTGGTTATGCAAGGATTCCATTGCTTTCAAACTTGGGAGTACCACCTTTTTATCGACCATGCCTCCTGAAACAACCCAAACAAGTCAATGGATCGACTTCAGGTTATCACATAGAATGTCAACTGAAAGAAGGGAGGAAACTACTGAGTCTGACTTGAGAGGGGAAAACCCAAGAGAACTAGACTGGGGATGCCAGTACTAGCCTTGGGGTTTATATAGCATACTACAGTATGAACATGTTTGTATCGGATCTACTGATGTAGGGCATAGGGTATGGCACGAGGTAACGGAGATTAATAACATGTGGTGATGCATGAGGCATAATGGAAGAGAAGTGTAACCTGCTGCTGGAGCATGTAACGGAAATGAAAAGAAGTGTGCACAGCATGGAGATGAACATGGGAACTAATATAACCATATATGGTCCGTTGCACAAGTGCAGTGTGTATCCTGTGACTGACGGTCTAGCCTGCACAGTTGAATGGAAATAAAGGGTCACGTGATCATAAAAAGAGAGAGCAAACAACTAAGTCCATTGTGTGCATGTGGCATTGTTACCGATCGTAACACTACCCCCTCTCTAGAAATCAACTTCCAGGCGATTAAAGGGAGTTAGCTTGTTCGACAAGCTTGTGAGACTTTCAGTTCGTTTTTCAAATAGAAGCATAAATTTGTCGGGATCAATGGAGATAGATCTAGGGGCGGAGGGGTGGGAGTCGTGGAAGTCTGATATGGTCTCCCATGCGTTTGACAAGTTCCCCTTCAGTTCCCAGGTACGGTCAGTTTCGTCGTACCCTTTCCAATGAACCAAGTATTCGATTTTCTGATTTTTATAACGAGAATCAACAATAAAGTCGACTTCCCATTCATTGTCTCTGTCTTCGGTGACTTGCATCGGTCCCGGCCGTATGACTGGTTGTCCGTCCAGTCTTTCTCTATACGGTTTAATCCGAGAGACGTTAACAGTCAGATGGATCTGCATTGATCTCGGTAGTTTTAAGGTTACGGCATTAGGTCCCGCTAAGCTGGTAATCGCATAGGGTCCAAGCCGTCGTTCGGATAGCTTGCGTGATGCACATGTCAAGCATAAGTTTTCGGTAGAAAGCCAGACTTTCTGGCCAATAGTATAAGGTGGCGCAGCCGATCAATGTTTATCCGCATTAGTCTTCATGCAGTTTTGTGCTGTTTCTAGATTTTTTTGTACATCATCAATGGTTTTAGCCATGTCATGAGAAAATGTCTTATCCGCTGGGGCTGTGTCTGATGTAAGGGGTTCTATTCCCATTCTCGGGGCATATGACCGTGTGACTTCGAAAGGTGTTTTCTTAGTTGACATGTGCTTTTTTGTGTTTATTGAGAATTGAGCGATGGCTAGCCAATCACTCCATGTGTCCTGCTTTTCGAAGCAGAAGATGCATAGAAACTTTCCAACTTCTTTGTTTACAATCTCAGATTGTCCGTCCGTCTGTGGATGGAAGGAAGTGGATAGCTGTTACGCTGGTTGCGTAGTGGCTAGTCGAAGTGTAGGCTTCAAGTGTAGCCTACAGACACTCAGGTGGTCTCACTATCCAATCTATCCCTTGTGCGCACACAGGGAGCTCGAGGGACTCGTGGTGACTAGACACAACGCTTAAGATTGCGTAGAACTAGCTAAGGACTACTGTACATGGCGACTGGTATTTATAGTAAGTATGAGTGAGCACAGACCTGCTATGTCATAGCAGGTTCTAGGATCTACCTAGTCAATATGAGTCACTCCTGGGTTGAGGGGATAGAGATGACATACAGTGGCTCAAATAAGTGTCCCAATGTTGGGCCATTTTGGAAAGACTTGACATTTGTAAGAGAATGAAAACATGTTAGCTCTAACCCTTGCAGGGTCATCAATAGCCCTAACCCTTGCCCTGAAGATGGGCTCTTAGTCATGTGATTTGGTTGCCATGGCACTGAGATATAACCATATTAAAATGACATGTCATTGGGACACTTATTTGACCATGAT